>JAIPMN010041890.1:0-18651 GCA_020650975.1 Apostichopus californicus
AAAAACTGAAAGCATAATGTTATCAAGACAATCACACCTTTTCATGAACTCAGTTGGTTTTAAATTCCAACATGTTGGAACAAACACATAATATATAAATAAATCTTTGGTCAAAGACAAAAAGAAATTGTTTAACATAAACAATCATGATAAAGCAGAAACCAGCTTGGCATAAATAAGACCAACTTGTCAATGCAACCAACAACCAGTAAATTTTACTGTTTTAAATAACAAAAAAAAGAATATCAAATGGGAAAAATAATGTTGGAATTGAAATGCTCTGTAAACTATACTTAATCTTACAAACTTGGTGATAAGAATACCACATTGTCACATTTATCAATCATATTTCCTTTTAATTAATAATATTAAGTATTGCTCTTCCAACATACCATTCTCCAGCAGAAAACTCTTACAGCTTTACTGAAATGGGTCTGCCTCCAACAGAAAGAGGGTGATTGGGGCAAGAAGATGACATATAGCTTAGTCTTTGGTCAACTAAGGAATCTCTAATGAAGTCCACTGTTAGTTAGTGAGTACCATCCAGCATTGATTGCATACTAGCTCTTTCTCGACCTTGGCAGCTGGAGCTGCGAATGAAACAACGACAAGCTAGTGTTATAAGCATAAAGACATTTGTCACATCTTTTCTCTTGTCCATCTGTTAAAATATCATCTCTCTGTCTCTATTAATACTTGACATTACTACTTTACATGTAGTTTCACTAGTTGTTCACAATGACATGCATTGGCTTTTAACTTAAACTACACTGCTTTTAATGTCAAATCAACAGATTATTAAAGCTTTTTAGACAAATGTGTAATTTTGTTTCAATTCTCTTCATTTCTCCGTCTGATAATTATAAGAGTGGTGTTTTCTGACTAATAATTCCCACCCCTAGATTTCAAAAATGTTTCTTGTTCATCCAAAAGCAAAATCTGCTCTAGTTTAGGATCTGTAACAATATTTGACAGCAACAATCCTTCACTTTATAACTTGTGGTCACCATCAATTATATGTGTCAGAGTATTACCATAATCTTAAAATCACTCAAACCACCTTTGTGTCCTTCTCCAAAAGTACATCCTTTGTCTAATCTTTAGCGCATGTCTGACCTCTTGAAAAATTTACATTTTTCTCGTACAAACCCACACCGAGACGATGCATGCTACAAGCCTAGAAACAACATTATTCTGACAATTCTTCACAGTCGCCATCTTTTGAAAGCAAGTCCAAAGGTTCTCCATGACTGATAAATGATTTTTATTCAATTTTGGGTTTGATTCATGTGTGATGACTTGAATAAAATAACTTACAGGTTGCCCCCAAAGCTGATCTTGGCAGTTTCTTATTGCAGCATTTTGGACAGAAATGGTTTCCACAATGCCGACAGTATCTCTAAGGAAAAATATTGTTCAGAATACAGTACAGAATTTTCAGCAATTAATTCTGATACAAACAAAACAACTAGCTTACAATGTCTCTTCAAAAACTACATTATACATCACTCATCAAAATGTTTGTAAATATTCTGTAAGATTGAAAAAAAGAAAATATACTCTTGAAAGAAGATTGTTGGATATTTTGAATAGATAATTTCTCTAATTTTACTTAACGTCTCTTACCCTGTATGAGGTGTACCAAACTAAACCAGTACACAACTTATTTATTTTAGATTATTAAAACACCAAAACAGCCAAACAAAAAGAACAGAGGGAACTCGAAACTTGAACAAATATCACGCAGTATTGATGAGATAAAAATATTTTTGGAAAAAATTCCCCAACTATTTCAACAAACATATAAGTTATTATCTAAAGATGAAGCACAGATGTTGCTTAACCCTCATCTCAATGCTTGACCTTTATCCTAATCTTGTAACAAAGGTGTTGAGCTTAGTATTAGTCCCCAAATCTGAATTTTAAAAGAGTGCTCTTTTGTGGGCCGTGGGCCTTCAATATACTCTATAACTAACATCACATTAATGTTGTACAGATCTCCTACTGGTAATCAATGAAAATATTCATTATGAATGAAACTCATAAAACAAAGCATCAATGAAAACACACTCACCCTTCTCTTTGTGAAGTTATTAAATGCAGCCATGCATGAGAAGCATTCTCCTTTCTCTGAGAACTTTTGGTTTCCTTCTTCTTTGTCTTGATATGGCCTCTCACCACTTCCCAAAGAGGAGCTGTCTTCGTCCTTATATTGTCTCTCTGACTCCTCTGCACCCAACGGTTCTGGTTCAACCTTTCCAAGATGAAGACCAGAGAAAAATGAAACATCATATCTCATCAAAAGACAAGAACCAATATAATTTAATCAATCAATAAAACCCCCCATAGAACATAAAGTCCAGGGAAATCTTTCCAGTGAATTAAATTTAGAAAGCCTTCTCCAAGGAGGATAATCTCTCACAGATCAACCAAACACACAGCTAGACACCTACCCTTCCGTATATTTTTTTTAATAATTTTTTTTTAAAGTATTTTCTTAAGTATTATTAACATGTGTTATGTATTAACATGTATTAACATGTATTACATTATACTATTATATATGTATTACATTACATGTATTGCATTATACTTGTATTACATTATATTAACATTATTAACATGTATTATGTATTAACATGTATTAACATGTATAACAAGTATTATTAACATCTTCATATAAAGAGTTTACTAAGGAACATAACCTTTCATTTTACATTTATACTTAAGCACAACCGATGTTGCTTATGTCTTGCAGCAACAACAAGCACAACCTATGTTGTTATGTGTTGTAGCAACAACAATACCACTTTGTCTCTATCTTGAAATCAGTCATTGACAAACTTCTACTTACCTGGGTATTATCCAGAGGATACATGACATCAGTGTCCGTTTCTATGGTGATCTGAAATGAAATTATGAAGCAATAGTCTGCACAATGGAATATATGTAAACATAGTAACAAATAAATTTTATATCTTAGTCCTAGGGGATAATCTCTTTCATACACATCCACTGTGGTACGAGTTTACTTATCAACACATAGCAAAGGCATATGAAAACACCTTTGCAATATGCTGCAATTCTCTCAATTAAAATGAGATATGGTTTTAGAGAGTAGTTGCACCACACATAAAGTATAATGAAGACTGAAACCATAAATAGTATAAATATGAAATTTATGAGCATCAAGAATTATTTTTCTTTATTTTTTTCCATCAGTATGAACTGTTGTATCATTGTAACATGCATAATTGTTTGGTAGATTTATTGAATAACTAAGTATATTAATCTACATATCACATTTCTTGGTTTATGGGCATTTTGAAGGCAATAATAATATCAAAATGTTATTTAAAAAAAACAAGGGGGTCTTCAGCCTAAAATAGCTTTCACATAACATATGTGGAGAAAACAGTTCATTCCTGGTAAGAGGATAGTTCCGTATTCTGATACCTGTGGTTTTGGCACAGGTGTTGTCTTGGCATCGTCCCTGTTGTCTGTTGACAAGGAATCTGTGACTGCATCCGTGTTTTGTAAGTACCTAAAAAACCCTGGATTTGCTCCAAAAATAAGACAGACTTGAATACTTAAAGAAAAACAAAGAGGTAGTAAGAAGGAAGATAGGAGAGCCACAGCAGCTGATGTGTAAAACCTGAGGATAAAAGAATCGGGAAAGTTATATGGTTTAAATTAAATGAAAAAGACTTAACGTTGTGATAATTATCATGCATACACCTTTAAATATGAGCATAAGTAAGAAATAGCATGCATTATTTCACAAATCCAGCAACTCTAAGCAAACTGAAGCAATTTCTTACCTTTCACCACAATCTCGTAGCTATTGCCCTGGGATAAGCCAAATGATTCCTAATATGCACACTTCACCCTTGATGGCAATCAAATAAACAATTTGCATTCTTTCAAATAATTTCTGCTAGCTTGTACCTCTTTGCAGACTGTTTGTCATAATACTGACAATATTGCAATCAGGTTAGGTTATATTTTAAAGCCATGACACATAAATTTTTGAAACAAACAGAATAGTTTCAGTTGTTTTATACAGAACTTACATTATAGACTTTTGAACACTGCTCCACGAGAGAAGGCTATAGAAATTTTCAAGGAGCTCGCAGAACTGGTTGAGGACTTGAAGTAAGTCTTGAATCATACTCCGACAGTCTGCTACCATCTGCTTCTTCCGGTCGATCCTCATGTTGTGTTTCGTAGAATCATCTAGAATAGCGTCTGGTATAACCTTGGACGGGTGAGTGTGACTGGACCATTGGCTATGGTGTTCTTGAACCAGAGTGAAATTGAGACGGCAAAGCCAGCCGATAATCGCCACAATGGCTAGCAGAGTCAAGCTAAGCAATAGCAGATAATCTAGAGAAGAAAATTATATAAGAGAATTTAAGTACATGCCATAAGAGGCAAGGAACAGTGGATAGGTAGGCCAGGGGTTTATATTTCTAAAAATAAAAATACATTTTGATGAACTTCAAACTACAAACAACATGAAAGCTAAGCAAACATTTCATATTTATCAAGTTTCAAGGATAAATCAACAAGGAGATTAAAACAGCCTAAGTAAACCTTTTGAAGGGCATCTGGCCACTAACGGTTGGTTCACTTACAGGTTTATAGGAGGGTTTGATCATTCACAGCAAGTTACATTCAAACAACCATGTCTTGAGTTTATAGGGCAATGCCCGTGATATTGATATTGCATATTTTTCAACTAGCAACATGTAAGATTGTTTCTCTTCACTATGTAAGTGTTACATTAACTGATACCAGAATATCCTTTGAAAAGAAAGATACAACTAGTCCCTTTAGTCAAACAATTTTGCCTCAACTTGACGGCAACCCTATAAATTTTATGGGCTCCACAACACATTTAATAGTCTGATGGTCTGATAAAATCTGAAATTTATCCTGTGACATGAAAAATGGAAGACAGACAGTTCGATCATTTTTCAAAAATTGAAAGCCATTATATGTAATAATTACAAACGATTACAAACTAACAAGGAAGTTGATAACTTACACTTTTGGGCAGAAAGGCACAGCAACAATGATATCACCCACGCCTGAATTGTTTTTCGAGGAGACTGCCACCTAGAAAGTGAAACCAAATCAGACTGTTAAAAATAGTTGAACAATTACATGGAGAAAAAAAAATCAAGTCTTAAGAAGAGCAAAATGTTGTTATGATATTATGAGATACCAAGCAATCCTTGAGGTATATGAAAAATGAAGAAAATAAAACATGAAAAAGTAGCTTCGCTCTTGCTTTTCTTTTCTTATCTGGTCTCATTTTTGTGAATGCAGACTTACAGTAGCTTGCCTTTTGAAACTTTGTATTCTTCATCTCACTAGATTAAATAAAGACACTGAAGCAATATTCTGTACACAGTCTATCACTTGTGTTTGTTTCTGAAAAAGTCAAAATTAGTTGTTACTTAGCCTTAGTAATTCATTCTCTATTACATGACAGCAGCAAACGTTCCCAGTTGATGGCCATTGATATTCATGCAACGACCAAACAGTTGCTTTGCAAGGGTGTTTGATGACGATCGAGATAAAATGCTGCGACACAAACAATCTTCTGTACATGCAGCCTGGGCAATATATATAGTAGTCTCAAATTGTTATGATATATGTTAAGACTGCTACAGTATGTAAAGAACTCCAATACATTGCAAGCATCTTTTGAACATTTTTGAACAATTCATTTATGCATAACATTCATGACAAGTGAGGGACCTTTCTGTTATGTTTGTTATCATGATATAGAAGACTACATTTCAATCTATCCAAGACATATTGAGAACATTCAAAGATGCTTCCCAGTTTTGCTGCCTTTGTTTCCAGCAATTTTTTTTTTGGGGGGGGGGGGGTGTAATGACAATGCTGCTCACAGCAAAATATGAAAGAAAGTATAGGTAGATTCATTAGTGCAAGCCTTTGTTAACCACTTTACACAAACAAGACAATGGAGTTGGAGTAGTGTGTGTGTGTGGGGGGGGGGAGGGGGGTGGAGGGGAGATATTGAAATGGGACATGAACAGAGAGCATTTTGGGTAGTGGTTCCAAACAGTTTGGGAACCACAGACTCAGTGTACCTTTTTGTATATTCTTATTTGATAATTCATCAACCTGAGGTCTGATTCAAAGTCATTTATGTCATCCTAAGGTATTTTTAAGACGAAAACAAACAACAGTGCTTACGTTCTTTCTAACTATGGCATGAAATATGTTGTAAACGTTTGCAAACATGGGACCTATAAATAACCCAGTGATCCGATCTTTCAAGGCATTAAAGTAATAATGAGAGTTAATAGATGAGTACCTCACAATATTAGCAATACTCTGGACTGCAGCGACAAGTGGCCACACCAGACTCTGGAAGTGGCGGTATCGTTCCACCAGAGTGTTGATGTTGAGGCTTTTCCCGTTCGTCTCAATATCCTGGCTGCCCTCTAGTACCCTGTCACCATCTTCTGCCATTCTTCAACTTGAGTCCTTTAATACTCTGTCTAGAAACAAATAACATCAACTTGCGATCTTTAATGATGTATGGTAATATTATACATATAACATAAATATAGACTATTATATTGCAGGGTTGATGTGATCTGAGGATTTCCATATATATATCAATATAATAATTTAATTGTTCTCCCCCATAAGCGATATTTCCGTATCATGTATGACAAGCCACACCCAATTATTAAAGCAGCAAACTTTATAAGAGCTTTTATGTTTTGTTTTTTATCAGCAAATTAGCAAAATGTGTGGTTCATAGCCTGATTTATTATTAACGTACTTTGATTTTTGATATGTAGTTAGTGAAATTAATGACAACTTGTACATACAGCCCCAACAAAAAGAAACTAGAAAGGAAGTTCTTGAACAGTTGATTTACTTTCAGTTGACATACTGAGAAAGATATTCCAAAATAGGAGCCATAGTGAAAAGAAAAGTAGTAGTCTTCCAAAACACTGTACAGTACCACACTTTAAATTTCACAAAATGGCTCAAACCAATATTTTCCCACTTGCGGTTAAATAGTCATACAGGGCTTGGTTATATTGATGACATTTTCACACAGGGTGTCAGTTATTACTAGTGTCAGAACTCAGGCATAGTGCTATGGTCAATAAATTTGTTTCATGGTTAAAGACCCAGTTTGCTGTGGCTATACAGTAGACTTTTTTCCAACCAACAGGGGTGATTATTCCATCTTTTCTACTATCCCTCCATTCAGTTTGATCGGGAGCTGCTACAAATACTAGAGAAAGATCATGGGGCAACAGGGATTTTCATCGCTCCCCTATGGTCAACACAGCCGTGGTTTGTTAAGCTGATGGAACGTTTAATACAACAGCCACTACTACTTCCAAGGTCGAGGGATTCAGTCTCTATTCAATCCAAAGGTCATGTACATCCACTTCGCAAAATGATGAGAATGATCGCACGTTTCATTTCTGGAAATTGCCACTTATCCAGGCCGGGAGTTTCGCCTAATGCAACAAACATTATTCTCTCAGCTTGGAGACCGAGCACAGACAATATTCTGATTACCTCTTAAAATGGTTTTTGTTTTGTGGCAAAAGAGATATTAATCCAGTACAAACCATGCTTGATGCGATACTCGATTTTCTTCTTGACCTTAGTGAATCAGGTTTATGTTATAATACATTGAAGAAGTATGTAATCATCTTTACTGTGAGACTCTAAATAAACCGTTTATTGAGCAGAGGACGCCACAACCTTGTTACTCTCGTATTTGGGATGTTGCTTAAAATTGGTTTTCATTTAAATATAAATACTTTGGGAACTAATGAAACTTTATACCTGCAACTTTTAAGCTACAAGGTAGTTATACTTGAAGCTCATTGTTCCGCACAGTGGGTTCAGATGCATTGTTATCTGGAAAAGATTGATCAGTTATTTACTTTTCATGTTATTGAAAAGGTTAAACAATCTCTTCCAGGACATTTGGAACTAGATGTAGGCTTTACAAATTTGTTACGATGAACAGTTGTTTTTCATCTTTAGAAGCTTATAAAATTGAGAAAACAAAGAACATACAAACTAATTCTAGATTGTTTATAAGTTATAGGAAACCTCATGCACCGATTCCTCGAGAAACATTAAGTAGATGGATTAAAATTATCTCCAATGATTTGGGCTTAGACACTAAAAAATTTAAGGTTCAGAGTACAGTTGACGCAGCTACATCAGCTGTCTACGAAAGAGGTTTTCCAATTAACCAGATATTGGATAGAACTAATTAGAGCAATGCTAAGCTTTTTTGCAGTTTTACACAAAAAAAACTGGTTATAATGACAAATTTTATTGCACAAATATTATTGAAATAAAATATGTTATTTGAGAATGTTACCTTATGAATTGATTCAGTGTTTCCTATGTAGGATTAAGTCTCACGTGTAATCCCGGAATGCAAAGCATCATTAGGAGATTGAATCTCTTAATTCAACGAGCCTAGGCCTAAGTGAAGGTTGATTTAGATTCCATTGAATGATGTGAACATGTGGCCACCCTTTTCAATTATGGTACTTATATTTTTTCTGTTACTTGAGCAGAACCTACGTTATTTCTGCATATGTGAACATTGGCTTTGAAGAATTACCATGGAGAGTTAAGCAATGAGTCTCATGTGTTCCCTCCATGCAAAGCACATCATTCGATAGAATATAAATCAAACTTCAGTTAGCCTTGTTTAATATGGAGATTTATTGTAATACTGAAGAGAATGATGAGTGTGAGAACACCAGCAACAGTTGGACCACTCAGTGGTATGACGAAATCATGACAAAGAACATCGTTCGAAATAGTACTACGTGGTAGATGATAATACCTTGTTAAAGCAAAGCAAAATAACTAACTTCTTACATGATAACCGAGTATAAATGAAATTACCTTTACAACTTGATCAATATCTGGCCACATTCATCCTAACTTGTTAGTGTTCATCCTCGTCTTTTTTTGCATGGATTGTCTATTAATATAATAATATGCAGTTTTGTATTTACGTTTTAGCCGGAAATTCAAAGAATGAGATACCAGATTGTCACACCAACTTATTGCCAAAACAAACCTCACGAAATAGGTCAAAGGATCTCCGGGTCAAAGCATGAAAGAAGGTATATAGTAAAATATGAAAAAAGCCTGGTGGTTTATACCACACTTGTACAAAATAACTTCGAGATCGTAACTTACATCAAAGGAGGTCAAAATTTGAACCTATTTTGATATTACAAGAACAACAACCCTCTAAAACAAGGAAGGCAATAAAGGTCTACTAAAGCATGTTGGTATCCAGTCAAAACGTCCCTTTACCAAAACGTCCCCGCTTTTTTAAGACCAAAACGTCCCCGCTTTTTACCAAAACGTCCCCGCAGTCAAAACGTCCCCGTGAGTCAAAACGTCCCCGCTTTTTATAATCAGTTGGAATGCAAGTGTGGATGTTTTTAGTTCAAATCAAAGAGCAAGGATAAGTATACATGATAGTATAGGTTGAAAACACAGTTTTTAGGAGTGAGAAGTGCCGGTTATGAGGGCGGAAACATTTTTGAGTATAATTTTCTGAGGTAAGATAATATAAATAGAAAAGGGAATGCAAGAGGGCTGTAGGGTAATATGATTTTTTTAAACACGAGTTGGTTTCTGAATGAATATATACGATATTGAGGGAAGGGAAGATTTTTTTTTACGTACAACAAGTTACTTTTGGAATATGCGAGACGGGCTGGATGAAAG
Organism: Apostichopus californicus; assembly: GCA_020650975.1. Lineage (NCBI taxonomy): Eukaryota > Metazoa > Echinodermata > Holothuroidea > Aspidochirotida > Stichopodidae > Apostichopus > Apostichopus californicus. The sequence goes on from JAIPMN010041890.1 coordinate 9,793, forward strand.
TGATATATATTTTCCTACAGCATATACGTTTATTTTTTTTCTTGTATAGTATACGCATCCAAATTCTTTTTTAATTCCTCTTGTATAATATTTTTTCCCCCTTAATTCGTTAATTCACTGAAAAACATATAGCGTATACCTTTTTCATACCAAATATAATTAAACGATATAGTCCTTCATGACTTATTTAGCGCCTGTAATCCAACTTGCATGCCGATAACTTAGCCAAATTATAACTTAAAATTAATATATATTCACAACTGTGAATGAATGTGATAGACGGAGTCGTTTTGACTTACGGGGACGTTTTGACCAACGGGGACGTTTTGACCAAAAGCGGGGACGTTTTGACTGCATTTGCCTGCAAATACGGTACGCAGTATTGTAGTGCACATGGAGACTGGAGTACTTGCAGTCTTAGGAAAGATTTGGGCAAGCCAAGTAGATAAGATATCTGGAGATACTGTGTTTACAAGGTTATCAAGATTTGACTTCTTCTGACATTAAATGACCTTTGACCTACTCTACAACTGAGTTTAAATTCTATACAATATTGCCCTAATCTACCATGCTAATATGAAGTCTGTGGATGCTCAGGTTCTAGGGCATTACAAAGGTTTTCACATATTCAAACTTCCAGCTTTGCTGATACTTAGTGACCTTTGTAAAAAACAATAGGGACCTTGTACTCCATTCAAGGAAGCCACATGCTACATACGAGATGTACTGTTGTATTGTTTCTTGAAATATCATGTTTACAAGGTTTCCAAGATTTGACCTCTGCTGACCAAAAATGACCTTTGACCTTCTCCTGAATAGCGTTAAAATTTTACACAGTATTACACTACACAACCATGCAAATATGAGCACCCTAGATGTTTGGGTTCTGGAGATAAAGGACTTATTAGATTTACATGTTTTGACCTCTGCTGATGCTATATGACCTCCACCAAAAACAATAGGGTTCTTGTACTAAATATGATGAAGCCACATGCCAAATATGAGATTGCTGTGCGTACCTACATCAAGATATCATGTTTACAAGCAAAGGCGTCACATGCACGCACATACACCCACCCATAAGTACAGAGCTATCATTTCGAGGACGTAAATTTCTGCCAGGCACGACACCTCAATTTAAGGACCATTCGAATTGCTGTGTGTATAAACACACTGTGTGCATATATGTGTATCTTCTACACACAGTGTACGTACAGTAGTACACAAGGGACCTACAGCAATGGAGGACGCCGCCTCTTTATTTTCTTGGTATCTAGTATGCAAGGCCTGCTCCTTCCCTTGCCCGCTCGTTCCCTCACCACACCTAGATTGAGCAATGTGCAGGCTCGGCCAGTAGAGTGCTCAAGGCGTGAAGATCTGCATTTCTGTTATGTGCAATAATGTAGATCAGTTTGTTTTGCAAATTGGATTGAATTTTTTTTGCAGGCTAGATTTGGCCCACAGGCATATCATTTATTTGGATCATTCTGAACGAGCCATTACAATATGCACAGGTAAATTGATAGCCCTCAATCCAACTAGGAATGCGTAATGACGGTGACTACAAACTACAAAGAAAATTATTAATAATTGAATCCAACACAGAGAACTTTGTTTTCGACCAGTTTAATGTAATAAGCTTCTATCCATCTTCAATCCTTTTGTCATTGTCCATAGTGTGACTTTGAGGGGCAAAGGAATCAAATCATGGTCTCTAATATCATACCATTACATTCATAATCAAATATGGTTACCACATAATTTCTGGCAAATTCAATGCAAATGTAGCTTTAGTACAAGATACCATCATAAAGTAAAAATATGATTGTTTGAGGAAAAGAAAAGACAATTAAACTAAATACACAAAGAATACTAAACTTAAACCCCAACACTTCTAAGGAAATTTCTGTACAGTTCTCCTTATAGAAAATACTTGTTGAATTAAACACATGAAAAGCTAATATGCTTCTTGCTATCAATTTAACGCTAAGGTGTTTGAAATGTGGACAAAGTAACCTATAAACAGAATTCATAGATGATAAAATTGACACAATTTTCTTGATATTGAACTACATTTGGTAAATCTCAAATTTTTTATTCCAAAAAAGAAAGGTTAGAAAGAAAAGTGATACTGATGACTGTGACACACAGAAACATACAGAAGTTTTGCAGTTCATTTCATGACCAAAATATGACAGAAGTAAATAATAATAAAAATAGATGCAAATGTTGAGAAAGACATTGATGAAACCTGTGTTTGTTGAGAGTGTTTACAAGCTGTTTTCATCGATTTCCCATTAAGCCCCACCCACTAATGAATATTAATGAGGTAACAGTTGTTTTTGCTGCAAAATACATGTAGTTACTATATAGTTACATCACCATACCAAGTATGAACTACTTGTACATACGGTTGAAGAGATACTGACATTTTAAGAATTTTATGTTATGCCTCACCCACTCATTAATATTCATGAGATGGGAACCACAAACAATTGGTCATCTACACATCATGGGGCATCTACCTACCATGCTAGCATTGATGCAACCTGTGTTTGTTGAGATATCATGTTTACAAGCTGTTTTCATCGATTTCCCATTAAGCCCCACCCACTAATGAATATTAATGAGGTTACAGTTGTTGTTGCAACGGACATGTACTTACTATATAGTTACATCACTATACCAAGTATCAAGTACTTGTACATACAGTTGAAGAGATACTGACATTTTAACAATTTTATGTTAAGCCCCACCCACTCATTAATATGCATGAGATGGGAACCACAAACATTGGTCATCTACACATCATGGGGAATCTACCTACCAAGCTAGCCGTCACATACAAACACACACACACATATGCCAGCACGATTGCAAAGGTCACTCAGCCTTCTGCATTGTAACCATAAACTGCAGGTTGAAAGATGACCCATGACTCGTTCAAGGGTTACTTCACAGATTATGCAAATTGATTACTAAAAGTACTTAAAGTTAACAACATCTGTATCCAATTCACCAAATACCATGGCTGTGTTCTAGGTTCAGATGGTACTTAAATTTACACAGCTCTCTTTGAACAACTCGATCTACTCTGGTCCTGTATGGTTGTGGATCATGTGACATGACATATTACATGACTGTTAGAATGACATCAGTAATCTCCAAAAACATCATTGCATCCACAAATGAAAATTGGAAAACCAACTTTACAAACACCTGTAGATATCAACCAATCAGATTGTTTATTTCCGTCCTCTTTGTGAACACGGAGCAGGGATTACACCGTCACGCAATGAAATCCAAGGGACGATTGAAGCCTCCTCGACGATTCATGTACTGCCTGAAAGGTGACAGAAGAAAAGCAAGCTTAATACAAGGATCTTTGAAGTATAGAGACAAGCACACAAGAGTATTCTGAATAGTATAACAATTAGTAAGGCCTTGTATATCATCAAAATCTGATTAGGAACTTAACAAAGGAAAATTCAAAATACAAAGAACATTTAGGGTTAAATGGATTAAAAATTTCCAAACTGTTGAAAAAGTTATTTTGACATGAATTTTCCTTCCCTACTTCTCTCCCAACTTACTTACATAGGAAAATGCTAAGGGAGGAAGAGAGATTCATTAAAAAGACCATTAAATAACTCTCTTCAAGTAGACACAAAAAGCTGATATATCTGAAATACCTTAAACATGTACAAACAAAATTTGTAAGTAGATAAATATGATAAATTTCATTTGAATTTATAAGTTTGTTCCATCTTAACATCCAGAATTCTGTATTTTTGATAATGCCATAATTAAAGGAATACAATGAGTCCTCAATATAAATTAGCTAAATACCAATTTCTACTCACCTATATTTTCTTTTCTCTAGTATTTGAGCAGCATCAGCATTAGTGGACTCTGCTGTTTTCTTTCCCTAAAAACAAATACAAGTAGTGTTCTCCTCATCTGTTCATATGCAGAGTGTGGTGGAGGGGCGGGTGGGGGGGGGGGGAGTATACTGAAGTTTTATTGCTCTTATTTAATTTATTTATTGCACACAATGACTTGCATGCACAATATGACAGTATGTATGCACAGTATGGCTTGCTTATGCACAATATTTACTTATTTATTGCACAGTATGAAAAGGTATCTGGACAAAAAAGCAGTTGAGAACTGGATTTAAATCATAACAAAACTCAACTACAGTGCAAACTAATCCCACTTGTACATTTCCTTCAATATTTTCGATCTTTGTCCAGTTTGGACAAGTACTTGGTGAAACACCCCAAAAGTGCATAGAAAAGAACAGCCACTTTTGGCAAAAATAATAATGCTTTTCCCATTTCTGTAATTAAACTCTTTGAAAACATTCATACCTTAAAATTAAAACTATAATAAAAAGTACCTTGTTACTGACAAAGAATGTAACTGAAGTGTGTCCTTACATTGTAAAACATTCAAATCCTGGAATTTGTGGTACAAAATGCACAGAAGATCCAATATGTCAGAAATTTCAGAAGTAACTTTATTTCCCCTCATTGAAGTCACATGTCCCAATGCCCCTCAAAGTCTTTGTGTCCACCCCCCCCTCCCCCCACAGATTGAAACCTCCATTATAGCCCTTTTACTTCTTGTAATCAGATTCATGGCACAAATCATGGACCAATAAGATGGGTTCTCCTTAGAACATTAGAGGCTATGCATTGCATACTAAAGTATTCATTAACATTTACAGTCACTTACTTTTGTTGTGTCAAAGTTCACAAACCCCATTATTTTGTACATTTCCTGGTCTTCCTCCGACATGGTCTCTAAAGTTTCCTCTGCAAGGGACAAAAATGATGAAATAAACTCTTCTCATCAATTAGGTCTACACTCCTCTTAATCTGTTCTCAAAATAAGTTTACAGTCCCTAGATAAGCGTGAGGCACAACGTTTTCAATGAAACATATAATTGTAATAATAAATACTGTTTGTTTTACTTTTTCTGTATATTAATAAACTGAAGCTTGTGACAGTACATCATGTAACTCAGTGGTGTCGATTCTTTTCCAGGATTGGAGGAGGAAATTAGTTCAGTGGAGTAGGAACTAGGAAGCTATCAAAATGTGTGTGGTGTGTGCAAGGGGGGGGGGGGGAGCAGATAACTGGTGATGTGGCCCAGATGGGATATCGAAAATGTTATCTCAAAATGTTGATAATTTTATCTCAAAAGTTAGCTTATTTTCCTCAAAGTTTAGACTACATTCAAGAAGTTCCAACTTTCTTCAATAACTTGTAACTCTTTTCTCCAAAACTTAACTTTTGCCACAAAAGTACAAGTTGTAACTACACCGACTATTTTAGACTAATAATAGACTGATCTCAAACCTTTGATTTCTTTCACTTATTTTGACTTTTTCTTGAACTCCATTACATCAAAACACAAAATTTTGAATACAAAGGGTCCACATTTTGAGTTATATATGAAAATTCAACAATGTATATCAAAATTTCCAATACTTGATTTCAATTTTTTCCCTCTAAAATTAAATTTTTGTCTAAAAATTGTAACCTGTAAACTATTACAAAATCTTGAGTGTTTATCTTTAAAAGTTCAAAAGTTAGCTTTTACCCTCAAACTTTTGACACCTTTCTCAGAGTTTTGACTTTTCTCCATAATGCTGATATTTTTTGTTAGGGTATGAAAATGCCAATAGTATGTCTCAAAATGGATATATCAGCTCAATCCTGTACTTCTTTATCTAGGCTTTGACTATTTAATCTCACAATTTCCAATCAATCCTAAAATTATGAATTTTTTTGACTTATGCTTTGAAATTGCTAAGTTTTATCTCAAAAGTTGAACCATTTAATCCCAACATATCAATTTTGGATTAAAATGCTTCTATTTAAGGTGGTGGTTCTACGTAAGTTATGGTAGTTAGTTCGCTCATGGTAGCAAAGATCCACATCTATAACCTGTTGCAATATTCAGTGTTTGTTTGTATTTACCTCTGGACCTGTGTTAGAATTTCCAATTCATTTCTCGCTTTGCTTTGCTGTGATATATTTTTATATGTTCTTATTCCTTTTTTATTGATGTTTTGTGTTGTGGCATCCTGCAAGGACCGAGAATTTCCCGCTAAGCTGGTTTGGATGACTTGATAGGTTTTGCAATCTTGCACGGTTATATATTACATCTATAACTGAAATGCAAACTAGTTTCTTGAGGTTATTTTAATTTCACAATTAATCTTACCGTCAATCTTCTTTCTATCATCTTTCACAGGAGCAGGAGCATCTGTAGGTTTATCACTTCCTGATGGTTCAGGCGATCTAAATGATAAAAATCGTGCAATAAACAATTTAACAAAACAAAATGGTCGCACACAACTGTGAGGTATTGTAGAGCCAAAACTTCACAATATATAAAGTTCTAATAATGGGATTTATTTGCATTACTAAAGAATTTGGACAAACTATGGAACTTGCTTTCTGCAATCCTACCTTGATATGGTTCTTCTTCTTGGAGATATTGACCTGATGAAGAAAACATAATTCTACAATTATAACTTTATTAGCGAAATATGTATTTAACGTAGCGTAGAGGTTCACACTGTATAAAATAGTTATTCCTAAATTAGGAGGACAGGACTGCTAGACAAACACTTTCAGTCATCTCGAGATAATATTTTTTAATGTGACCTTTCAGCATAATGGTCCAACAGAACATGAACTTACAGTCAATACTGCAAACCATTGACAACTAATATTCTGTGGTTTGCCTGATTATTCTCTTATTTCTTATTCACTTACTCTGATGTAGTTAAGAACTATGCAGCATCTACCCATTACTGTTTGTTCCATAAATGTAAATTAAAAATTAAGACATTGGACATCACACTTTCATATTGCTGTAGATGCGCAGCTATTATCAACAAGAGTATATCACTAACCTCCTTCTCCTTGGTGATCTTGACCTGAAACAAAAGAAGATACTAAGAGGTTTAATTTTTAACAAAAATGACAGAGAAATAAAATTGGCTTATAAATCTTTCATTTATGATCACTTTAAACAGTGTGCAAATTAATTTTGAGTTACCCCTCCACAAAAATTTCTACTGTGTAACAGTGAATGCACATGATGTAACTGAATAGGATAACTTATACTTCTATCGTAATCTCATTTTACTTCTTTAACATTTCCTCTGTTTAGTATTCCTTTGCTCAGTGTGTCATTAATAAAAATAATTGCAAAATTTGACTAAAACTCACCTTGAACGATGACGCCTTTTTGGTGATCTGGAACGACTTCTTGGACGTTCTAAAGTATGGCAAAAAAAGATTAAGCCCAACATTGCAATCTTCCTTTAGATTACAGAAAGTGTGTTTTTCTGAAGCACTAACAATTACTTTCTTACTTGAGACACCCAAATTCTTAGATTCTCATCATAATCTCATCTATCATTTAAAGTAAAGTTTGTATGCTCTAAACAAAATGTTTGCAGGTTATCTGCTTCCATACTTATCTTTTTCACCCAACATTTGGTCCATTGTAAAAAAAAAAAAAAATTGAACCACCTGCTCAAATGTTCACTAGCATAGTTATACAGAAGTTTGGGGGTTGTTCAAATACTCAGCTTCTATAAGTATGTTTTTCTAAAGCATAATACTTGAATACATAATTAGATTTTAGAACTTATGGAAAGAAATCTTCCTCAGATGATTTTCTCCACACAAAATGTTTTGAAACACAAACTTCAAAGCAAGTGTACAATGTGTGTGTTTCTGATAATTACATGAAGTAACATACCTCTTCTTCTACGTTCTCTTTCTCTGGAAGTTGATCTCCTCCTCTCTTCAAATAAAAGAAAGGAAATGAAAAAGTTACCCTCAGAAGGAACACGGGACATAGGAATTAGTGTGTTGCATGTATGCAAGTTTATTTGGCTTGAATTCTGTGTGCAAGAATGTTAGGAACTTAACTGATGATATGAATTATATAAAGGTAAAAAAAACAACTGCTATGTGAAGGACAAGAACATCGATCCATTTTCTTGAGAAGAAAGAAACTTTCACACTGCAAACATTGACCACCGTAGCAGATCAAACATTGCACAAATACTCTCCCCGTCAACCTTGACTTGGAGATCATTTACTAATTATTGAAATCTGTAAATTTTCATTTACAAGGGAAGACTCCTTTAGTAAGTGAACTTCTAGTTCGAGAGATAAGATGTATTGATGCAACTCGTGGAAAGATGCCACACAATACTCCAGGCATCATGCATAGAAAATAGCACGGACAGGCCCACATAGGGTTAATCAAGTTTATGAATGACAACCATTGAACTCCACAGCCATTACTCACCTCTTCTACTAGGGGATCTAGATCTACTTCTTGTCATTTTATAGCCAGTTCTACTTCCTGCAAGAACGGATCACTAGAAACAGGGAAGACAGACAGATACATAAGTTGACAAAAGTTGCATAGTATAACTCACAAGCTTACCTCACTTCCATTATTCCATTAGCATTTGCTACTGTATATCCCCAATTTGGCACATCCCTGAAAAAACTAGCCTAACTACAAATATAATTATATGTCAAAAATAATGTATTTCCTTTCCCTATGACTTTATATCTGCTGTCAAAGTTTAGAAACAGTTACTTTTGAAGACTGAATGTTAAATTTATTTAAAAAAATGTACATGTATATGTTGACTATGTTAAACTACATGACATGCCTAATTGACTGACAATTGCAAAAGGTATAGCATGGACACTTCTAATTCCGGACACCTAAGCCTTAAAACACCCCAAAACTATATCTTCTGGTATAAATCACCTGAAAATATACTTGATATGGTGGGAGAAGTG
>JAIPMN010041905.1:0-13864 GCA_020650975.1 Apostichopus californicus
ATACTGATACAGTGCATGGAAAAGATATGATTTCACAAATATGCAATATGATATTTATGGCCACAGACATGGGTTGGACATGATTGTTACTATTAAATATCATTAAGATGTTAACTGGATGAGAAGGGGAAAAAAACATGCATAAGTTTGACAGACTTGGACATAGTTGATAAACTTGATAGCGAAATACTATTTCACAAAGCTGCATTTTATGAGTGAGATTCATGTCAGTTAGAGAGTAGTTTTTAATTTTTAATATTCACTATGATTGCAAGTGTACATCCATTTCAAATTTCAAGCTGAGATGTCATTACAGTTTGAGGAAAATATTTAAAAAATATACAGTACCTAAATTTATACATCCTGAATTCCAGATCACAACCAACTTGCTGAACGATTTGGCCTTTACATTTCATGTGTTAACATAAGGAAATAACATGATGAATATAGTTCCTTGATGGTACATTCCTCTAAATTGTGTACAGTGTATATTGTGCAAATGTTTTTGAAAGTAACAAAGTCCGCTTGCATATTTACAGTTACTGGTTGAGTGTGCATAAATCTATACAACAGATGTTAGTTTCGGTTTTCCAAGCATTTGCAACGTAACACCTTTCTTACAATCAAACAGTTGACTCATTTTGTAAATATACATTCCTCTAAATTGTCACATTGGTTAACTAAGAAAGAAATGAACAGTTTGCATGTGAGGGGAAATGGATACATTGCAGTGAAGGCTTCAATGTTAGTTACTGTATCATAGGTATTATAGATAGATATTGTGCATGTCATTTGTTTTGAAAATAACAGTTCAGTACATTGCAATATTCGTTCTTAACAGTAGAGTGTACATAAGTCTAGACAGTAGATCTATGTTTTTTTTTTCCAGCAGTCACAAAGTAAATGCTGTTTGTACAATCACTCACAGTTTTTATACATTTCTAGAGATCCTACTCCAAAGGTTGCTTTCCTTCGAAAGCCTTTCAAATAATGTTTTTCTTCTTTTACATAAATTTGTGCTGTAGCCTACCATCTGACCATTTTGCTATTTTTCATCAAGTTTTAGGGATCAATACTAGTCACATTAAGTGAAAACTTACTGAGAGCATTTAATTTACATTAACACTGGCAGGAATGGCTGTTATCTTGATATATCTTGCCGTGACATACGTTTATGCCTAGTCTTGTGTTATTGTATTTGATTTCATGCCAGACAGTTGAACAGATTTTATTTTGCAGATATGCTGCTATCTCTTTACAATATTTATAAACTTATACGCTGGTACCAATCAGACCATTTTGCTATTTTCCATCAAGGTTTAGAGATCAATACTAGTCCCATTATTAGTGAACTTTCTGAGAGCATTTAATTTACATTAACACTGGCAGGAATGGCTGTTATCTTGATATTTGTTGCCGTGACATACGTGTAGGGGTTTACTGTGCCTAGTCTTGTGTTATTGTATTTGATTTCACCCTAGACGTTGGTGTACACAGCTTGGAACAGATTGTACTTTGCAGAGTTGCTGCTATCTTTTTACAATATTTATGAACATATGCTGGTACAATCAGATAGAATTTCCATGGAGGCTTACGACAACAACGATGCAAAACAGGAACTGTTTTTGGAAAACTGATATCGTAACTGATACCAAGTAACAGATATACTTTCCTGTATATTGTTCATAAATGAAAAGTGCATAAAGGCCACCTTGTGATGTAGCCATGCACTTAGGTACCATGATCTGTCAAAGTACACTTCTATAGTAATATGTGGAAATATAGTTTCTGTGATTTCTGACACTACCATGCGCCATGTTGCACTGCTGCATTAATCAAATTGATTTCTTAAAAATGAAATAAAACAGAACCGTTTGCAAACTGCTTATCCACTAAAGAGCCTGTGTAATAGAATGTGTAAAAGTAAGTGGGCCTGACGTTTCGTTCCTAGCAGGATCTTCTTCAGAGGCACAAGTTGGTTTCTAGTCCACAATTGTTTGTTACAACCACAAAGCCAAGGTTTAGACTTCACTAATTTGAATGACATACCTTGAATAGCAGCAGCTGCTGGAAGTTATATAGGGTGTATCACCCAATGATAAAATTGCTCAGTGCTTTAAACCTTGTCTTCAAATAATGTGAGAGCAGATTACATGAAAGAGACATGTCTAGAACTGTCAACATTCCGAAGTAGATAATAGTTCTGGTCGAAACACACTTTGTTTTTCATGCAGCCAACAAAAATCCTGCAAATACCTCATATCAATCTTGAAGCAAAATTAATGTTTGGGAGGCATGATTGTTTTGAAGTTTTGTTTGGGCGTTGAGATTTTGTCAGTGTGTGATGTCGTGCTAGTTATTTCCACATCGAGGTGAAATCTTTTCTTTCCCATTGTTCGTCCTTAAATAGTAAGGTGAATATATATATGTTGTTTATGAAAACAGTGCTTACATTTATAGGTCATGTTAAAAGAAAAGTAAAAAGGTTCATTATTTTTTTAATCAGTGTTGGCAAAGAATATATGTGTTTGGGAAAATAGATAGTTCCCATTACAAAAAGTTGAGACCAACTGGTTCAATGATGTCCCATGTGTACTTAGACTTGCCCAAAACATCACTCTTCTCATTAAAGCCCCTGGTATCTTCCAAATTCCAGAATTTGCTTCGCAATTTGGGAGGAATGTTAGTCAAAAGTTTGCATCTCTGTGATATCTACAGTCCAGTAATGTTTGCAATGGCGGAGCTAGGGGTATTGGTCAGAGGGGGCGAGTATGGTCTGTAGGGGCACTTTCGACACTATCTAAGCGGAGCGCCACCTCAGGTTGGCGCGGAGCGTACAGACATTTTGTGAGTCAAGATACTACTTAGATCGCCGGAAATGACCCTTTCCGGGCCTTGCTAATTTGCAGATAAACGAAGAATAAATAGGTGTCATCGCCATTTGTGACAACTCTGTATGGACGCTCCGCCACTGAATGTTTGGAGTTGCTTAATCTCTATTCAATTCTGTAGAGTGCAGTCATGCAGCTCTTCAGAGCACGATAGTCGATGCTTCACTTTATGACGAAAAAAAGGAAGTATTAGGAAATGTCTTTGCTGCGCTGTGATTTTTCAAGTACTTAGTATTTGGAAACAGCAGAGGGAAGTTCTGTGATATTTCATATGTATTGAAAGTAGGCAAGTTAGTGTATGAAATGAAAGTAATTTGTATATACATGACTTCCCTGTTGTGCTTTAAGGTTCACAAGTGAGACATTCTCTCATATTATCCTTTTGGTTTGGTTTCTGTTATTATAACCTGTTGGGGGAATTCTTGGGAAATTGGGAAATGTCACTTGGGAAATGTCACTACACTGTAGTTACAATATGGGATTGTTTTACAAAAGTTCCTTATTGTTGTGTACTTGTGTAGCATTCAATCATTGGGATACAATGATTGGGATACAATGGGATACAATCATTGGGATACAATTCAATCTTGGGAAATTGGGAAATGTCACTTGGGAAATGTCACTACACTGTAGTTACAATATGGGATTGTTTTACAAAAGTTCCTTATTGTTGTGTAGCATTCAATCATATCAGAGACAAATTCAGCTCTGGCATGATTTGTGCCTAATTATAATGTGGTGCATGAAGTACAGATTTCTACTGCTCGGTGTATTACTGTCAATCATGCAGGTTTTTGGACTGTAGGATGTTACACTAAATAAGGATTTTACACCAGTTGTAGGATGTTACACTGTAGGATGTTACACTGTAGAATGTACACTGAAGGGTGGTACACTGTTGGATGTACACTGTAGGATTTTACACTGTGGGATGTACACTGTAAGATGTTACACTGTGGGATGTACACTATAGGATAGATGTGTAGGTTGCTGAATACAACACAGGCTTTGGGGATGATACCAATTAATCAATTTACCTATTTGCGGGTAATTTGTTATATGCCATCTGACTTTGAAGTAAACAACTAGTTGGCGCACAACAACCAATCTCGGACGACCAGACTGCCATTAAAACCAAGCCCCCTGCTTGTCATAACTGTTGCAATATGCATCAAAGTACAAACATAGCAGCAGTATTGATGCATTAATTGCTACTCCAGTTAAATGTTCATTGAACAGTTCCCATTGGAAATAAATTTAATGCAAGTAATATCCCAGTGTTCCGTTAATTAGCACTCACATTTCGTTGAGCAGTGTTAAGGTTAACTGACTTTATGTCACTGTAGACATATTCGCATTAATGGGTATCAATTTGTCCTTTTCGTATCACATGATATGGCTATGCAATACCAGATACTTACTCCCTCTTCCTTTAAGATGAAATCAAACATGTACCTATTTGGTGTTGTTCTATATATTTAAAATCATACAACCTCTCTAACCAGAAAGTGAGACATTTTGTATATATTTGCATGTACACATTCTGTAGATGCAAGTGTAGGTATTGTTGAAACCCCTTTCATATGTATGGCATACTTTTAGTTCCGATAAATCAACTTTTCCTTAACATGGATTGTATAGTTGTATCACAACTACTAGTGTACATATTGCTGTATTCAAGTATTCAGGACTTAAGTTTCTACTGTCTTGTGTAAAGACTGCCAGCAAAATTCCGTCTGTCTGTTTCCTGAAATTTCCTGGAAAGAAAAGAAAAGAAGGAAGGGATTAAAGGTAACAAAATATGCCAGTCTGATAAATTTTGAGAAAGTAAATTGGCATTTCTTTGCTTATTTTACTGTATACTAGTCGCAAAGATAATATCCTCTTTAACTTTAAGTTATACAGGTAAGGGTGTTGGTGGTGGAAGTTCTTCAACCCCCTTTGCATTGCTGTACCAATTATGAAGGAAAATTCTTACCAAAGATACAGTTCACTCTCAATTTGCAGTTCCTAAAATCAAAGCAGGGGTTTTAAGTTGAGATTGAATGCATGTTTATTGCATACAGTAGTAGGTGTATATATTCAGTGAAACAGTGTAAGAGGTGTCAAAATCAATAAAACCTGTATTAATTAACAGAAATTGTGTGAAACAATATGCAGTTGGGTGTCAACTTTTCCATAGATATGGCAGCAGAACTTAGAATTATCCTTGAACAAGTAAAGCTGTAAGTATGGTTAGTGTGTTTGCTAATTTATGTTGTCTTCAGTGTGATCAGTTATCATGTGATCAACTTTTTTACTAGGTTCTGGTGATGAATTCTTGCACATTGGCCCTACACTATATAGTTCATGAAACTCATGTAGGGTGCCATGGCATTTGCCCCTCCACTCCCTTCCATTTCCCCCTCTCCTCTCCTCCCCTCAACCTTCTTGTAACCATTCTAAAGCCCTGCCACCAGGATGAACTTTCTTGGGAAATTTTGGCAAGGTTTAACTTGAGATTAAGTTCCATAGTGCAGTACCTTAAATACTACAAAAAAAATTTCTTTCTTCCCAAGGGAAAAAGTCTAGAAACATGAAATCAGGACAAATCATACATCTAGTTGAATTCTCCCTCATATCCCCTTCTCCCCCATATCCCCTTCTCCCCCATACCCCCTTCCCCCCATACCCCCTTCTCCCCTATACCCCCTCACCACAACCATCCCATCCCCTCCCCCATGCCAAAAAAAGGGAAGAAACAAGCCAAGCAGAATGGGAATATTTCTCTCTGTAATGTTTGGCAAGCAGGCATCACCATAGTTAGTACAATATCTGAATTACCATATAAATTGTACTCCACAGTGTTATAATGACATATTTATGGTAAAATGCAAATGACATCACCCAAGTCCTCCCAACCCTATAAGGCAAATGGCAGATTGTCTCCAAGCTTTTGAATTCAGTACCGATGGCAGACAAAAATGAGTGCAAAAGTTACATTTATAATTGACATAAATTTAAATTTGTCATATATATATTGTATAAAAACAGGTATGCATGTGGGATAGAATATCAAAGTATATGAAGTATATATGTAAATGTATGGTAATGATAGGAGTCTGTAACTTGTGGTAAATTACTCCAAGTACCAGTTCAAGTGTAATCAGCATTCGAGCATCGATGCATTACGTATTCGCATATTATACAAGTAGATCTGGTTTGAGGCGTTTGGAATGAACAGAGGAATTCATCCAAGTTTTGAGTATTTTGTGATATCTTGAAGAAGCTGTGTTTTCGATGGAATTTGATTAGAGTTGAGATCATGAAAGGAACTTCAAGCTTATACTTAAATGCGTGCGTAGATTTGGAAATGACCAGCAGTCATATATATGTTAAAACTTAAAGGCATTGAAGACTCGCCCCAAATCGCGTGCTGCGCTCTGAAAAAGTTAACTTTCCGTTGCTTGCAAGTGAGGTTTTTTTCTTGTCGCTACAAAATCCAGACAGTAATGAAACGTGATACCTTGTTATCTTTATCTAGACCTGAGATGTCCATCGCTGTATCGTTTATACACTGTGCTGTGGGTATTGACCGTAGCTGTATGTATTGACTGTACACTAGTGTCTTATTACCGACGTAGCAAGCTGTGTGTGTATTTTCTGGGATCGTAGGTGGTGTTTAACACTTCTGTTACACCTCATTCGAAATTAGGTCAAATTACCGGCATGAGACGTTTCTTTGTTGCAAGTCTTCACACCCTTTAAGTATTTGTATGTGCTGTACAGAGCTACGTATGTGTGTGAGTATGTATGTGCAGAGCTATGTTTGATGATGTCATTTGCACAGAGGTTTAGTTTAGTTTAGTTTTGTAGAAAAAAAGGATCAGGAGGGACACTCAAGTCCCCATCAAGGACCCTATAGGAGAGAGAAAAGAAAACTGAAGACACAAACACTCAGGTTTAGCACCAGTCAATGTTAAACTTGATATTTCTTTGATATACTCAAATGTGAGACTGATGGGGGGAGTGGGGGTAGGGGGAGTGGGGGTAGGGGGGGAATATAACTTACAGTAAATGTATCTCGTTTTGCTCCATGATAGGTCACTTGGAAGGTTAGGCGAGGGAAGGGGATCACTTGATGTCAACATTGCATGAAAACAGAGCATGAAAACATTGTGTGCTACAGTATGCTATTTTATACTGTATTTCATGTTGTAATACATACTGTATGCAGTCTAAAGCTGTTGGCTTTCTGGTTAATATTGCCTTTCGTTTTATAACATGTCTAGTGTAATTAACAAATATTTGTACTTTGAACTGTTTGTGTTTTTAAATAATCACAAATCCTGATGGAAAACAAACTTTGTTCTTTACAGCACTGGATAAATACATACATTACCAATGAATAGATAATCAGCTATATCATATGTTCATGGTACCCGTTGTTTACTGAGCTGTGTGTCACCTCTGGCTTGGTCATGTTTGTTACAGAAAGTGGGATCAATGTTCGCATATATGCTGCATTATTCTGATAGGTGATATGTGTGCGCCCACCTACAGTAATAGTCAAATTTTGTCTAAAAATTATCATCTCATGAATTATTCAGTGGAGGAGGAGCTTCTTCTTCCCAACCCCTCTGATACAATGGCAAACATTTACATATTTACATGCCCAGTTTATTTATTAATTTTGTTCTAAGAACCATGGCATTTAATGGTGAAGGCGTGGGGTGTGGGTTAGAATGTCCATCCCACAATGTTTAGGCTGTCCATGGATATCCTTACCAGGAACAGGATTCTCTTGACCTATTCAATACAAAGGATGTATAGAAGGTAAAAATCCAATGTATTCCGGGCAATTTACGTAAGATTTGGTATCCACTACGAAAACGCATGTGTAAACACTTTGGATGATAGAATGAGAAGGAAGGGCAACGACCGGGGGAGCCGGTCGCTGAGGGTGCACTGTGTTAAAAGATTACCAGTGCATACTAGACACAGTAGAATGAGGTGCTAAGGTTGTGAGGAGACAGGTAAGTTCGTCACTCGTAAATATATAAGCCAGTAAGTTTTATGATTACCGTTTTGCAGTGTTGTTGAACAGAATCTTCTGTTCATTTGGTATTTCTAAGGTGTGCATTGGCCCAATTGGGGTTACTTTGGTTCAGTTCTTGCATTGTTTTGGAAACAACTTTTTGTACCTTTAATAGCTGTGCTGCAGTAATGATGAATGTGGGCAGGGCACCGTCACCTCCCTCAGTGTTTAAGAAAGAGGTCAAATGCCGAGGTTACACTCTGGTCCGTCAGATGGGGACGTGAAATGGCTCTCCCAGGAGCAGGAATGTGTGCAACAATTTACACGCCTGCCTCTTAACTGTCTTAATTACTCATCGAAGGCTGGGTGTAAGCCGGTTATCCATAATCATAATGTTGGTAGAGTTTCTAAATGGCTTCAAAACCTGAAGAATTACTATTAAACTAAACTATAACCCTAATATGTATGTCTTCCACAACTCCCTGGTGTACAAGACAGTGTAGTAGCAATAACACAAACTTGTGTTCAACTTCAAAGTCAATTCTTTTACTGGTCTATGCACATACATGTATTAAGCAGTAAACACTTATACCAGTGCTGTTAATGTTACTTTATAATGTCTGGGTTACAAGTGCATCAGGAAGGAAATGTTACAATACTTACAGAGCACCAGTGCTCTTTGTGAACATTGAAGGTATAGTTTCTACTTATTAAAGGCATTCTATAGTATGAGTCTGTACACTACAGAGCTTTGTAATACATATACTGTCTATGTGAGTCAGCCTTACAACCGTCTAACCTGCAAAGTCTGCAAGCTAAAAATTTTATAATCTCTGCATGCTGGTATGGAGTTACTGTGTCATTTACACAACCAGTTAACAGTTAAATCATGTCGCAAACTTAGTCACTTGACTCTCAAAACAAGGTTGAAATATCATAGTGTAATATGGCTTGTTGAAGCTAGGTTGCCCAGAGTTTATCAGTGGTGTAGCTAAGGTTTAAGTTGCCCTGGTTATAATATAGATGGTGCCCTGGTTATGAAAGAATGGGACCTGGGCCCCTTCACTCAGAATTACATCATTTAATCTGCAGTGCTTTGCACTAATATAAAGACTATTAATGTAACCAACTAATGTAAGGACCACAACGATCTGTCCAGCTATCTTACTGTATTTTGAGGTGGCAGTTGTGATCAGTCGGGCCAAAATGTTAGAACCAATTCTTTGGGGCCCACGGACATTGGGGCCCCTGTTTCAATGAACCGCCTATAGCTACACTTCTGACAGTTATGCCAGGGTTTGTACTATTGACTATATCCACATGAACAACTTGTCTATGTAAGTCTAACACATTGAATTTTTGTTTCCATTCCTCTCCCATTACTTCAAGAATAATTAACCCACCCCCAATCTGTTCAAACAGACAAAGAAAAGCGACAGATTATCAATCAATTTGATGGGCATCTCGAATTTTGTCGAGATGATCGCCTCAAACATATCAAAGACAGTTTTAGTTGCTGTGTGGTTTCGAGCTGCATCGTTTGGTTATTATTATCTTCAATATTAAAATTACAGATGTGTGAGTAAAATACTCAGAAACTGAGAGCGAGGCATTTTAAATTAAGAGAACATCTTTGTAGCTTGTTGTTGTAATGTTGGATCATGCATAATATGTTTTGTTTTGTTTTTGCTCGAAAGAGAAACACAGATCTGTTTTTGTGAATTTGGGATTGGTTGTTCAGAAAATGAAAGTTAAGGGTCATCCATAGGTCAGTTTGAATCACGAGAGAGAGCTGACCGTGGTATGACAAAATAGCTCATTATAGAATAGTTCTGTTAACTACAGCTTGTACCACAGGTGGCTGACCTGTTTTGCTATATCAAAGAATTGAAAAAAGTTGTTACTACTGTATGTCAGTGTTTTTGAGAAGTCACTGCAACTGAACAGGTTGCTAGTTTCTTTAAAAGCTACTTTGTAATGTAGTTATAATATTGTACAGAACGTATGAGCCTCTTTGATGAGCACTCTAGTTTAAATAACATTTCTTAATATTCCCAGGAAAAATAATATGTATAACAAACAGTATAGCTTCTCATCAGGAAATTTATTTAATGTTAGAAAATGTTCGTCTTTGATAGTTAATGTACAATATATACTTATCAATGCATTGCACATGTACATAAACATGCCACTATATAAGCAAAACTCTTGAAGCCAACTACCATACTAACCATATCAATGTTGCAATTACTTCACTTCTCTCTTACCTGTCTCCAAACTACATTTGCCGTTTCCCATCTTCCTAAGCTGGAAACGGTTTAGCACTGCGCCCTCTATTCCTACTTCCGGTGCACCGCATGCACTTTCTCCTTCCAAATCTACCCAGTCAGAAGTCACATCGTTTATATGCAATTGTTTCGATCACTCTCTTACAATTTGGTGATCTGTTTTTTATTTTTTTTTACTTTCTGTCCATCAGGAACTGATTCTCTGTCATATGTATGACGCACTTTTTCTAAGTGTCCTTCTGTTTCTGTGTTTTTTTATGCATTTACAGTACTTGTTGCATTATATACCTTAACAGTACCTTCAATACACTTTGTTACACAAGTTCCACTCCAATACCACATCTGCCAAGTGTTTCATTCCCTGACATCACATTTTCTCACTCAGTGAAAGAATATGGGATTTACAAATGACGATACTTACCTGTCTCCACATCTGCACTTTCCTATCTACCTAACTACACACAGGAAACATTTAAGCACAGCGCCCTCGCTCCCTGGGCACCGCCCACTTACACCTCCTTCCGAATCTACCACGTAGGAAGAAACTACATGTTTCCGTTAATGACAGATTACGTAGCAAATTTCACCCGTTTTTTACGAGTACATTGTTCATGCTATCAAATTGTTCAGCAAGTTCTTATATACAGAATATTGTACCAGTATATTAAATATACACATTCATACTCTGTCATCCATGGTAATGTGCCATCTGTTTCAAACCACTCCTGTTTTTTTGTCCTCTTTGTTTTGTCATTTTCTGCTGGGATTATTATTAATCACCAGTCTGTATTTTTTATTTTTTTTTATGTTGAATTGTTGATACATGTGTGCAATTTATCACTCTTTATCCTGATGTTAATGAAGAGGTCAAAATTAGAGAAAAGGGCTCAAATAACATGATTGGACATGTTATGGTTTATGTACAATTAAACTAGATATAATTTTGACTTTACATGGTTGAAAATTAGCGGTGGCGAGCTTGTTTTATCTGGGTGTGAACTTTTCACTGCATGGCGAATGAAATTTAGTCATTGGCCAAGATTGGCCAAGAAGAAGCTTTGCAAGGGAAGAGGGGGGTGGGGGAGGGGTGATAGGCAGAGGGATAGGCAGGAGAGGTGAGCTACTGAGTATATACAAAATTTCTGTTTCCATTCATACAAAACAATAAAAAACAACTTGTCCTACATAAGTAGATACACCGTAATATTATCTCACTTTGGCACTCTGTCAAAAAAGCAGAAAAAGTTTGAATCAATACCATATCAAACGATTGGGATTATCTCGCCAAGTTGCCAGACCACCAACCACCATCAAGTGCCTTTCATGTGGAACTGCTGCACAGCCTGGCTGCATGATGTTGCAGTCCTCCCCCCCCCCCCAACCCCCACCAGACCCCCTCCTCTGTCCCACCCTAGCATTTCTACTCATGGTGCCTTAACCCTCTTACTTAATACTAACATATATTGAAGTTATTGAGCTAACTTTCACTCTAGACTAGTTAACAATTTAGAATCTGTACATTCTGGTTGTTCTAGTCATTTTACTGGACAGTTTATGCAGGGAATCTAGCATACTATTTGCCATATATGGTACTATGTATACACTTAAATTGCTAAACAAGTCCATAGAAAGCTATTCTAGCACATTTTGTATGCACATAAAACATTGGTATGTTTATAACAGTCAAGGTTCATATGCATTAAAATAACTAGTCAAATAATGTGAACTGTAAGTCATGTATTTATCCACATTTTGTATCCCCCCCCCCAATTCAAAACCAAGCAGATTTATTAGTTATAGTAGTCCAAAAATTGTTTGCCCCCCCCCCCAATTCAAAACTAAGCAGATTTATAGTTATAGTAGTCAAAAAATTGTTTGACATTTTCTTTTATAAATACTGTCACAGCACTAGGAATCATTTGTTTATTTGCTCTATATCCATCATTGTTTTTGAGAGAGAGAGAGAGAGATAAATATGTAGTGTAAATAAAACTGCTGCTTTGCAAGGTAACCATATTCCATTCAAATTTTAACTGTTGGAGTACGTGTTAGTGGTTCCTGTACTGTACGTAGCTGGTCGAACCGTTAAATCCTGGCTGCAGTCGTTTTATTGCAGGCATATGCTTCCCGTATTGGAAGAGTGATAAAATCAATAAAAAACATAGTTGGTAGTGTTATCAGTAAACTTCAACACCTCCATAATGTCAATAACACGACAAACAGAAAGGGGCTGTCATCGTCATATGATAGTGGAATTTGTAATCGATCAGCAGGTGGGGTAGAACCCAAGCTACTTTACATGGGATATTTTTGTCCAAAAGTTGCTTTAAAATTCTCCAATACTGGTAAGTAGGGCTGAACAAAACTGATGTCAGGATCAGATTTTGCCCCTGATACATTTATACATACATGTATATTAAAGTATGTAAATATGTTCATATAAATATGTAAATAATGTTAATATAAATATGTATAACACATGCACTTAAATACAGACATATATATGTACCTTACATCGATACATGTGCAAAATACACAAACTCATTCACACTAACTGTACATACATACACGCACCCATACTATAGTACATACATTCTTAAATACATGCATACATACATACTCGAACACATACAGGTTTTGTCACAACATTTTACATACTATACATTCTGTACTGTGTTGTGATCGGCATGTACAGTACCCTGTACTTACAGTACAATGTGCACACCTGAAATAGACCATACAGTGTCAACGACACTGCAGATGATTTGGGTACATTTTTTAATACGAAAAGGAAAGAAAAATAATCTCTTGCACTTTCAGTTCTTTTCAACGGAAAGCAATTTCTTTGTTCTGTTGATGACACATATACTGTATATTGTTTAAAAACAAAATTCTATCCATAAAGAAACACTGTACATAGGATAGTGGGTTCAAATTATGGTGTACTTCAGACTGAAGAACTGGCAAATTATACTCATTGTCTGATCAATTTCATATATCTAGCTTTTGAAATATGGTAACAGTATACGCAGCTCTTTATTTTGGGTTTAAAAAAATCGGTGAAACTTTGGTGCAGTTCCTGTAGAAGTGTCTCCGCTAAATTAATGATACTCCTATTATCTGAAATTCACTTGGATGACCTCAAATAAGTTTCAGATAGTTTGTTCTATTTTCATACAAATTAATGTGACAACTGGCAGTAAGAAATGTATGGAAAGCAGAATAAGTGGATATTTTCTTCATTCCTAGCTTTAAAGGCATTGAAGACTCGCCCCAAACCGCGTGCGGCCATCTGAAAAAGTTAACTTCCTGTTGCTTGAAAGTGACGTTTTGTTCGTGTCGCTACAAAATGCAAACAGTAATGAAATGTGATAATATTAGCTGGACCTGAGATGTCCATCACTGTATCGTTTATACACTGTGCTGTGGGTATTGACCGCAGCTGTATGTACTGACTGTACACTAGTGTCTAATTACCGACGGTAGCAAGCTGTGTGTGTACTTTCTGGGATCGATGGTGGTGTCTAACACTTCTGTTACACCTCATTCGAAACTAGGTCAGATTACCGACATTAGACGTTTCTTTTTGCGCGAGTCTTCACACCCTTTAAATTGGACAAAAACAAGTTACAATAGTTGAGCTTCCTAATGTGTGAAAGTGAAGTGCA
>JAIPMN010041907.1:0-10295 GCA_020650975.1 Apostichopus californicus
TGGATGTAAAATGCACTCATGCAACAGATTGTTTTGAACAGACAGGTTTCTCTGCTCTCTTACCATTGAAAAAAGTGCTATCAAAAAAGTATAACGCATGGTTCTATTTGATAGCGTGCAATAGAGCGGATTTTGCATGCAATCGACGAGCAATTGACCAATCAAATGGCCGGAATATAATTAGGTGTTGTATAATACAATATATCCTATTGTGACGGATTCTTTGTCGAGAGCAGTCGACGGGCTTAAAGAAGGACAGAGAGAGTATATGAGTTTTCAATGTGCAATATAATTATAAACAACAACAAAATTAATAACAGTTAGAAGCATTTTTATACATATTCTCTTAAGTTTAAGTTCTATTTCGTATCTGCTGCATATGGTTTCAATCAGCCTCGTCTTCACTCGGTCTCGATATATTTCTCCCTTTTGGTCTTAGTATAAGTTCTGTTTCGTTGAAGGTTCTTTCAACGTGTTCAATTCATGGCGATTAGGTACCAAAAATGTTCTCGCTTTTCTTTCTAGCATGTCTCTATATGAGCGTCGGCTTTCGGCCTTAGTATTTACATTCTCTTACTTTCTTTCTTTCTCGTTCAGCTTGTATTTTCCCTCCCCTTGCCTCTTTTGCCATCTATAAAGGTACCAAAATCAACCGATTTAATGCATAAGAGTAATGAGTCACTGTTATCTCAATGACGGTGTATATACTGGGTTTTTTCTTGTGAACTAAAATTTGGCCTAAATTTTGCATAATTAAACAAAGAGCAACGTATGGTTTTGCTTTTGTTCGGTTCAAGCCAGAGATGGAAAGGAAAGAGTCATACGTGACTGTACGGTACTACTACTTATACCCCTCATGCCGAAATAAGGAAGCACAAATCTATGACTAAATAACTAGCTTTAAGTCAACACTCAAAGCAATCAATAAAACACCTGAGGGGGGTTTATCAGAACCGTGTTGTGACACCTATCAACAATACACAAAGAAACCAGGAATTGAATGGTTATCACCTCAGGCTTAAAGTGATGTTATGCATTCTATTTCAAACACATACTTGAACTTGAATCCATATCATTCCTAACAGCCTACAAACACCTCTGTCAACAGACACAGGCTTTGTTTTGTATAAAACAGAACAAACTCCGCATTGTAAACTACAACCATTTAGAGCTACTTGACAAAACACTGTGGCAGTAGAATCGAGTATGTTTTCTGTACATATATATCATTAGTAACCCTTGATATGGTACAATGTTTACAACACAGGACTGGTGTCCGTTGCCTTGTTTATAAACAAACCTTTAAATCTGCTCAAAAATTATTTTAAATACCAAATAGAGCTTATTCCTGTGGAAAAAAAGTACCTCATCATAACGATGAAATTGTAGGAAACACTGTCAAATCTGAAAACTTTGATTTAGGCCGTCATGTTAGGCATCGCTTTGAGCATCTATATAACGGAATGCATAATACCGCTTTAACAAAGTGAAGTGCGGTGACTGGCGACTTCTGTTATGTTACACAACAAGTTTATAGTAGGCAGTATTTAATTGTACCATTGTCAAGTTTTGTAAAGCCCTAAAGAGTCCCTGCTTGTTATTATTCTAAAAATAAGACAAGGAAACACACTTTTTACAGACAATTCTCTCTATAAAGGGAAACTATAAAGTTTTGCTAATAGTTATGAGACCCTGCTCAGCTGCTTGTGAAATAAATTTGATAATATATAGATATATGGTATGTTAGAAAATTGCATATTTAAGTGGAATTGAACACAACAGTCATATTTAGCCTTTGTCCCCGAGATGGTTCTGTTAGTCGAAGAGTAATAAACTCCCTAGACCAAATTCTTTTCCCAAAAGAGAGCTACTCTGTTTTTGTTTTTGTTTTTTTTTTCTTAAGGTTCTTTATATTACATATAATCTAGATAACTTAATTAAAAGTCTGAACACTTAACATGTGTCGTACCAACTGAACTATTCCAGTCCAGGGATATATGCATTCTAGTATAATCTACTGAAGTTCACATTAAAAATTTCAGATCATTTTCTTTTATTAGCAAGAAGAAAAAGGTGATCTTTTGTTTCGAATAGTATCACATAATCAGCATTTGAATGATTTTTTGAATAATCGTGACAAAAGACAGTAAATCTCAGCCCAGTTGTGACTATTTTGCTAATGCTAATACCACTCTTTACTGTTCTCCCATATCATGCTTTAAAGCACTCCTACTGACAGTACAAAGAGTTGCTAATTTTTATCTAATAACAAAACATATTCGTACCTGCTCGTATCGCCAGTACGAGTGCTTTGAAGCAAGACATTAGGTAAAGTGTAGAGGAACTTGTCCCAACTGGGTGATACCCAACGATATTGAATACATTCTACATTTACAGCCCTATTGGCTGGATGTTACCAATATTAGCATCTTGTTGGTCAGTAATTGCTGCAAACTGAGGTATACTCTTCCGTATACTGTTTGACACAGTAAAGTCCTCCTCCTCCTCCGGTGATGTAATTTCCTCTTCAGAGCTTGGTCTTCTCATTTGGTTTGACTCGCTCTGTTTGTCATCAGGGCTGTTCTTGTAGTCTGCATTAACATGTCCAGAATCTTTCTCCTCATCGGATATACTGGCCACGCTTCCTCCAACAGAGGAGGTGTATCCCATGTTATCTTTATCCTCCATCTCAACGGATCTGGCCGCCACGCTTCCTCCAAAAGAGGAGGTGTATCCCATGTTATCTTTATCCTCCATCTCAACGGATCTGGCCGCCACGCTTCCTCTAACAGAGGAGGTGTATCTCTCGTTATCTTCATCCTCTACTCCACCAACGCTGCTGCCTCTGCTGGCGCTCTTTGTTGTTTCATCCTCTCGTCGACATTTCTTACAAATCACCATGGAAATCACTAACACAACCAACACGAATATGCTACAGCCTACTGCCAGAATAATGATGAATAAGTCTGTATTATCTGGTATTTCCGTTGTTGGACCAGTATTGAAGCTTCTCTGGGTCTCTTCGACATTTGTATAGTCTTTGAAAGTCGTTGTCTCTTCTTCATCTCCTGGATCACAGATAGTCCATGTTCTCATGGACAAACCTTCACTGTTATTGACCGTGCACACAGCAAACGTTAGGATGGCGCAAGACTGACTGGTATTCCACATGATACTGTTTTCCTGAATGGTCACAGTGTAGTTTGAGTCGCCTTGAACCGACCAACGTAACTCCGGCGGTGGGTTACCTGTGGACTCACATGTCAGGTTACCTTGGTCAGGTGGTCCTTCTACGGGTTCTACGATTGGATCGTCAGGAGGGTAGAGGACGTTGAATGTTAAATCGCACGTGGCCCGATAGTCTTGAAAGGCTACACTTGTTGAAGTACATGTGAAGGTTACATCGAGGTCGTTTCTAGTGATGTTAAACGGGTAGATTAGCTCTGTCCTGCCCCCCTCGTTGATCTGAAACATTACATCTTGGCCGTGATTAATATTTTCCCCATCTGACCGAGTCCATTCTAATGAGACTAAAGGGTTACCCTTGCTACTATCACATAAAATAGTTGTGTGCTCACCTTCAACGATAGTTCCACCACCTTGGCACATTGGTTCAGCACCTCCCGGTAGGTACTGCACATCTAGCCTTGCACTAAGTGACCGCACAAGGATTCCTGACCCATTCACAAAAGCGCAGTAATACGAACGGCTGTCAATGATCTGGGCGCTGTTCAGCTTTAATGTGAATCTGTTTTCAGTGTTCATAATTTGAACATTCTGAGGTTGATTTCCAACAACCATCAATCCTGATGATATCTGGATGTCCTGGCCAAAGTACCAGTCAATTGTCTGTCCAGTAGCTAGATCATCAGTCTCGCAAGAGAAACTGGCCTCTGCACCACGCATAACAATTACCGCCATCGGATGTTCTACAAACATTTGTGCCTGTGAAGTTGCAGTCAAACACCAGAGACATATCTGTACTACGAGAAGAAACCTTTTAAGTAATGCCATGATAACGATTGGTCAATTCAAAAGCTTGACAAGCCTGTGCTTCCTATTACGAGAGAGAATTTCGACAGCAACTAGATTGACGCTGGATTGTAGCTGGTCTGGTGGTTATAGGTTGGAGCTCAGAGTATATATCTTTCTGAATAGAAATGACAAAGGTGGTAGATACTTCCTGCTAACAGTTTGCTTCCCTCTTCAGTATTGTAAGCTTTTGTAAATCGCTCAGTATATTGTCCACATATTTTCAGCAAAAGAAATGACTTTAGATGGCATTGAAAACTGATCAGTGTAAATTCAATAGTATAGACATGATATGCATGATTGATTTCAGTGATAGATTCTGACAATGCTAATAATTACTTCCTCCTTCAGCTAAAAAGTCAAATCTTTTGGCTGTGTGTATTTGTCTTTCTATTACTCCATATTGCTTTGACTTCCTTCAAATTTTTTTCGGGGGAGGTTTTGTTCATAATTTCTTTTTCTTATTCCAATGCTGTAGTATTATTATCAGACAGGCTTACATTATTACAATGAAGGTTTCTTGAGGATATAGCAGACTAAATTGTTGCTAGGCAACAATTGTTTCTTCAAAAGGTCACTGAAAAAAAATAAAACAACAGTTCCCAGACTTTTAAAATTAGATTATTATTATCCAGAAGGACTGGCTCCTATTTAAGCAATGCATTAAAACAAAACAAATATGCAAGTTAGTAGAGAAAGTCTTTGGTGGCTAGGAATCATGTGGTATGGGATTTTACAGTTTTTGGTATAAATGTTGATTGTTTTAGAAGTTTGAGAAACATGAGGTTTAAAGAGGATTCCGGATCCTTTCCCATCCCCTCCACTTAACCCACCCCCCCCCATATCACCCCTGCTGTTCTGTCACTTCCCTAATTGTAATTGATCTGTTTTCTCTTCTTAATGCTTTTAGTTCCCTTTTTGGTTTCAATGATAATCGTAACTAGATGCATTCATGCAGGCAGAGAGTGTGTGCGTGTGTGTGTGTGTGTGTGACTCCTCGCTTGTAAACACAATATCTCCAGAAGGGAAGCTTGAACCAATCTAATACTTGGTGTATATGAGTACCACAATGAGTAGAAAACCTTATTGTTTTGTGGGGAGGTCAAAGGTCATTTGGGGTCACCAGGGGCCAAATAGTGAAAACCTTGTAAACACAATATCTTAAGGAGGTAAACTTGGACCAATCTCATATTTCGTGGGTAGGAGGACCACATTTTGGAGCAACAGCCTATACTTTCTTTTGTGGAGATCAAAGGTCATTTGGGGTCACCGGGGGTCAAATTGAGTAAATCTTGTAAACGTGATATCTCAAGAAGAAAAGCTTGGATCAATCTCGCATTTCGTGTGAAGGAGTACCACATTGAGTTCAAGATCCCTATTGTTGTTGGTGGAGGTCCAAGTCCATTTGGGGTCACTAGAGGTCAAATTGTGAAAACCTTGTAAACATGATAACTCAAGAAGGGAAGGTTGGACTCTCATATTTAGTATGTAGTTGGTACACGTTCAGTACAAGATTTTATTGAGGTCAAAGGCCACTTGGAGTCACCTGACGTCAAATCGTGGAAACCTTGTTTTATAAGCTACCGTATCTCCCACAGACCAGCCTATCAGATAACATGTGCGTTACGCATCATACGTTTAGGAGGCTATTGGCAATTGGAAATGAGCTTATGGGCATCCGTAGAATCTAAAACTGAAAACACAAACATATTTGCCTTGGCTTTATCGCTCGTAAGCCTTATTTTGCGTGCAGAAAGGTGTACTTTGTAGTACAGCGGTTCTATTGAAGGTTTTCCGTCATATTGATTTCAGGTCGGATGTAGTTTCGTAGTAAACAGGCAGCGTTGATGAAACTTAACAGTTCGTCTAGTTAGATTTTTTACTATGACCAATCTCAATATAAAATAATTGTGTAAAACGGTCTTAGTTTGGCAGTGAGTTCACAAGCTTTTGTCTGGATCGGCTGTTGATCTCAATTTGTGTAGTCTCTTCCACCAGTTTCAGCTTAGCAAGGCATTAAAAGTAACGTTCGACTTTCGTCACGTTTATGATTATGGGACAACTTGAACAAACCTGGCTAGGCCTGTGAGCAATTTTATGTTGTCTAGGCCAGCAACGGTTTGGTAGAATAGGGTTCGTTAACACAACAACCTGAAGAATACCAGTCAGAATACCAGTACACTTAAGATGACAAAACATCTCATTAATTATTTCTTAAGGCATTTTCCTACTGGCTATCAGTCATAATTCGCAAAGTATAGAAAAATATAAGGAGTTTTGAGACAAGTTTGCTGTTGTTGCTGCTAGGATTTTTGGAAGATAGTTGCTGTTACAACCTCAGATTTTCAAGTTTAAATTTCATTCTACAAAGAAACATGACTTTCCAATGCGCAATTACGTAGCACAATGTATCTGCCTAACTTCCTAACTTTTGTTCATAGGAAGTATTGATGTTGCAGATCTTTACTTTGGAGACTTGAAGAACAATCATAGGCCTACTGGCGAGTGAAATTTGGCGAGTAGATTTTTAGCCACGGTCGCCAAATAGCGAGTACTTAAAAATATTTGTCAAGGCCTGAAAACATTCAAAACTTTGTTTCTCATGGTAGAAATCATGGATACTTTTCATACATGGTATATGGATTTGCCGTATTGAGTTCAAGAATCCTATTGCTTGTGAGGTCAAATCTCCTATAGGTCACCAAAGGTCAAACTCTGAAAAACCTTTTACATGATATCTAACGATGGAAATTGTGAATGCCCCTATACTTGGTGCATGGATTCATAATATTGAGTATATACAATACCCCTATTGTTTTTGGTGGAGGTGTGTATAGCCACGTAGAGTAGACTGACCTGTGCTTACCATGCCATAGTGGTATTGTAACAGCTAGTTCTGGTTATACTAAGAAGCAGAAGTCTAGTGCATTGAAGTCATCGTAACCTCAATGCATTTTGCATTCTGGTTAACTTCATACATCTCTATCCTTAGCCATAAAGTGTACACATGATATCATGTATGTATGACAATACATCAACACAGCAATACTATGTAATAAATAATGACTCCATTAATGTTTAGTTAATACTACAGAGGGTCCAGGGATACCACTAGGCTATGTAATGAATGATGACTCCATTAATGTTTAGTGAACACTACAGAGGGTACAGTGATACCCCTAGGCTATGTAATGAATCATAACACCATTAATGTTTAGTTAACACTACAGACGGTCCAGTGATAACCCTAGGCTATGTAATGAATCATAACACCATTAATGTTTAGTTAACACTACAGAGGGTCCAGTGATACCCCTAGGCTATTAAATGAATGATAACTCCATTAATGTTTAGTGAACACTACAGAGGGTACAATGACACCCCTAGGCTATTTAATGAATGATGACTCCATTAATGTTTAGTGAACACTACAGAGGGCCCAGTGACACCCCTAGGCTATGTAATGAATGATGATTACATTAATGTTTAGTGAACACTAAAGAGGGTCCAGAGATACCCCTAGGCTATGTAATCAATGATGATTACATTAATGTTTAGTTAATACTACAGAGGGTACAGTGATACCCCTAGGCTATGTAATGAATCATAACACCACTAATGTTTAGTTAACACTACAGAGGGTCCAGTGATACCCTTACGCTATGTAATTAATCATAACACCATTAATGTTTAGTGAACACTACAGAGGGTACAGTGATACCCCTAGGCTATGTAATTAATGATGACTCCATTAATGTTTAGTTAACACTACAGAGGGTCCAGTGACACCCCTAGGCTAATGATGACTCCATTAATGTTTAGTTAACACTAAAGAGGGTCCAGTGATACCCCTAGGCTATGTAATGAATCATAACTCCATTAATGTTTAATTATCACTACAGAGGGTCCAGTGATACCCCTAGGCTATGTAATGAATCATAACTCCATTAATGTTTAGTGAACACTACAGAGGGTCCAGTGACACCCCTAGGCTATGTAATGATTGATGATTACATTAATGATTAATTAACACTACAGAGGGCCCAGTGATACCCCTATGTAATGAATGATGATTACATTAATGTTTAGTTAACACTACAGAGGGTCCAGTGACACCCCTGGGCTATGTAAATGAATGATAAATCCATTAATGTTTAGTTAACACTACAGAGGGTCCAGTGATACCCCTACGCTATGTCATGAATGATGATTACATAATTAATGTTTCAGTGAACACTACAGAGGGTCCAGTGATACCCCTAGGCTATGTAATGAATCATAACACCATTAATGTTTAGTTAACACTACAAAGGGTCCAGTGATACCCCTAGGCTATGTAGTGAATGATGATTACATTAATGTTTAGTGAACACAACAGAGGGTCCAGTGATACCCCTAGGCTATGTAATGAATGATAACAACATTAATGTTTAGTGAACACTACAGATGATCTAGTGACACCCCTAGGCTATGTAATGAATGATGATTACATTAATGTTTAGTGAACACTACAGAGGGTACAGTGATACCCCTAGGCTATGTAATGAATCATAACTCCATGAATGTTTAGTGAACACTACAGAGGGTCCAGTGATACCCCTAGGCTATGTAGTGAATCATGATTACATTAATGTTTTAGTGAACACTACAGAGGGTACAATGACACCACTAGGCTATGTAATGAATGCTCAGCTGTTTGTGAAATAAAGTTGATAAAATATATAGATATGTGTTATGTTATAAAATTGCATATTTCAATGGACTTGAACACAACAGTCATATTTAGCCTTTGATGGTTCTGTTAGTCGATGAGCAATAAACTCCCTAGACCAAATTCTTTTCCCAAAAGAGAGCTACTCTGTTTTTTTTTCTTTTTTTTTCTTAAGGTTCTTTATATTACATATAATCTAGATAACTTAATTAAAAGTCTAAACACTTAACATGTGTCGTACCAACTGAACTATTCCAGTCCAGGGATATATGCATTCTAGTATGTCTACTGAAGTTCACATTTAAAATTTCAGATCATTTTCTCTTATTAGCAAGAAGGAAATGTGATCTTTTGATTCAAATAGTATCACATAATCAGCATTTAAATGATTTTTTGAATAATCGTGACAAAAGACAGAAAATCTCAGCCCAGTTGTGACTATTTTGCTAATGCTAATGCCACTCTATACTGTTCTCCCATATCATGCTTTAAAGCACTCCTACCGACAGTACAAACCGTTGCTAATTTTTATCTAATAACAAAACATATTCGTACCTGCTTGTATCGTCAGTACGAGTGCTTTGAAGCAAGACATTAGGTAAAGTGTAGAGGAACTTGTCCCAACTGGGTGATACCCAATGATATTGAATACATTTTACATTTACAGCCCTATTGGCTGGACATTACCAATATCAGCATCTTGTTGGTCAGTAATTGCTGCAAACTGAGGTATACTCTTCCGTATTACTGTTTGACACAGTAAAGTCCTCCTCCTCCTCCTTTGATGTAATTTCCTCTTCAGAGCTTGGTCTTCTCGTTTGGTTTGACTCAGTCTGTTCGTCATCGGGGCTGTTCTTGTAGTCTGCATTAACATGTCCAGAATCTTTCTCCTCATCGGATATAGTGACCGTGCTTCCTCCAACAGAGGAGGTGTATCCCATGTTATCTTTATCCTCCATCTCAATGGATCTGGCCGCCACACGTCCTCCAAAAGAAGAGGTGTATCCCATGTTATCCTTATCCTCCATCTCAACGGATCTGGCCGCCACGCTTCCTCACACAGAGGAGGTGTATCGTTCGTTATCTTCATCCTCTACTGAACCAACGCTGCTGCCTCTGCTGGCGCTCCTTGTTGTTTCATACTCTCGTCGACATTTCTTACACATCACCACGGAAATCACTAACACAACCAACATGAATATGCTACAGCATACTGCCAGAATAATGATGAATAAGTCTGTATCATCTGGTATTACCGTTGTTGGACCAGTATTGAAGCTTCTCTGGGTCTCTTCGACATTTGTATAGTCTTTGACCATTGTTGTCTCTTCTACGTTTGTATAGACTTTGAAAGTCGTTGTCTCTTCTTCATCTCTTGGATCACAGATAGTCCATGTTCTCATGGACAAACCTTCACTGTTATTGACCGTGCACACAGCAATTGTTAGGATGGCGCAAGACTGACTGGTATTCCACATGATACTGTTTTCCTGAATGGTCACAGTGTAGTTTGAGTCGCCTTGAACCGACCAACGTAACTCCGGCGGTGGGT
>JAIPMN010041909.1:0-11401 GCA_020650975.1 Apostichopus californicus
GCTGGCGCCCCCAGCCCCCCGGTTCCTACGCCCTTGTTTACAACTATAACTATAGATTGATTGTATTCGTTTACACTTGTTATGATACCGAATGTTTGACTTCCTAGTTGAACACAGGGAATCCACCCTATAGTAAACTATCGTGACTGTGGTGTTTGGGTATTATTAGTTTACTGAAGGAAGGAACGTTTGTAGTCCGATTGACCTAAAGGTTGCTGACGGGGTCGGGGTCGATCAGTCGATTTCATATGTTTCGTGACTCACAGTTTCCGTAGGAAAAGGTTTCGGTGCCAGTTATTTGTTTTAATACATAATTATGTAAAGTTGCATTGTGTTGATTTCACTTTTGTTTTTGGAGTAACATAGTACAAACAAAACTGCCGTGATACACATAATCCTTGGCAAGCTAGGACAAGCTGCAATAGTCTTGATTTTCATCGAATGGTGATGCAAAATGCAGTCTTATGGTTGCTACAAAATGCAATAATGGGTGTTTTACATATCCTATAGCTATATATGCTTATTTTCTTGAGACATTTTTAAAGTGGTTTCTTTCCCTGCAGGAGCTGTAATTAATAGTTGGAGCGAATGACTGAGATTGAGATTAGCTTTATGAATTGCAAATTGTAATAAAGTATAATTTACTCATATAACATTTACGTTACCGTCGGAATCGATTTTCAAAAGTCTGTTTCAATGTTTCTCTCTTTGACAGTATGGATAGAGTTCGTCAAGTCATTTCAGATCATCCTCATATAGCATTCGGTACTGCGGCAGCGGTTCTCTTTGGCACATCGATGGCGCTCAGTTCTTCACAAGAAGGAGCTCCTTCCAAGCGGAGGGTCGACTTTTCGAAACAGTCCATCAGATTAGAAGTACGTTAAATTTCTATTTCCTTTGTCATCAGTAATGTATTGTACTGTATTGTATTGTACTGTACTGTATTGTAATCAGAGGAGGTGTGCGTGCTGGGATAGGTGGGCGAGGGGATAGACAGGACCCCCCTCCACCACAAAATCGTCACATTGTAAAAGTGCTGTAAAGAAAATATAGGATGGTGAAAATTCGGTTTTTCTCGAAGTATTTTTCATAATTTTATAAGCAGATATTATTTAAACACAAAAAAACCCAACAATGTCGGGGTGGGAGAGGGTAGTGTGTGTGTGGGGGGGGGGGTGTTTTGTGGGTGTGTGTGCGTTTGTTTTGTATTCTGACCGAGGACTTGAACAAAAGAATTTCAGGTCCTCGGTTGTGATTTCTAAAGAATCACCACGTCCTCGGAAGAATTATATTGTATGGGGTATTGTTAAGGTTAGGGTACGTGGATTTGAACAATGGAAAATACAATGGGGTCCTCGGTCTGAATGTAATACAAAGATGTGTGTGTGTGGGGGGGTGGGTGGTAATACCGAAATCATGTGGCAAACCGGAATATTCACTCTAAATGCAACGCTTGCAATCGGTGTTAACTATAGTTGATAATGTGAGGGAGTGGGTCAACCATGGTATACAAAATTTGGGTGAACCCCTCCACCACTCCCATATCCCACCCCTAACGTCTCCTAGCTTCACCGATTTATAGAATCCCGCATATTTAAGT
Organism: Apostichopus californicus; assembly: GCA_020650975.1. Lineage (NCBI taxonomy): Eukaryota > Metazoa > Echinodermata > Holothuroidea > Aspidochirotida > Stichopodidae > Apostichopus > Apostichopus californicus. Next base: position 1,601 of record JAIPMN010041909.1, read on the forward strand.
ACCACGTCTTCACCAAACTTAGTTAGGCCCATATGCCTATGTTTTACCAAAATGCCGACTGATTTTGCATTTGTTTGATAATACAGGGACCTGAAGGTATCCGTGTATCTGCTCAGAACAACATTGAAAAGGGAGAATATTACAGAGTTTATGATGAGCATGAGAATTTGTACGCATCCTTTCTGGCTGGAGAGAAGAAATCAGGTAAAACTAATAGCCATCTTGAAGGTGTTCGGACTCGTGATTCAAAAATCGTTACGTTTAACAATGTAGCTCTCCTTAGTGTTCTGTGTAATGATTGATTTCCTCCGAAATGCAACCTTAGTATCCATAAAACACCCAGTTGGGACAATTTTTTCTCTACTGTAGTGGTATGTCCCGCTTTAAAGCACTCGTAGTGTCACTATGAGCAGTATGAATATCATGTTTCTATCAGATAAAGGTTAGGAACTGTTTGTAATGTCAATACGAGTGCTTGAAACATGATACGGGGAGGGGAGGGGGTGAGAGGGGCAGTTCAGATAGGTACTATAAGCATTATCAAAGTCCCAACTGGCCGCCACAAGTGATTACGGGTATATATATATATTTTATGGATTATTTTGATTTTCATATAACTTGTTTTTGTTACTCTAATAATGTTTGATAGAAGGTGGACCATGTTTGGGAACCAAGAAACAAGGAAGTGATGTCTACGAATGGAAAACCTACGGTCAGGTAAGTTAGGGGACTTCCTGTTCATTTGTAATATTTCCTCCGGTTCTGTTGTTTCATTCTTATGCTTATCGTTGTATCGGCTACAATACTACATTGTACAGGTAAAATGTAGAAACCGCTTAATGCACAAACACTATACATTGCCGGTGTGTGCAAAGCAGGTTATATAAGCAGAAAGTATTTGATGTTAAAACTAAGTAAATTTGCGTTCCTTCGTATTGTTCGTACGCATTGCATTGAAGGGAATCGGCGCCCTCACTATATCACTTTGTCCGAGTACCCTGTCATGTTGCTCCTCCGACCCCCCTCTCCGACCCCCCCCCCCCCACACACACACAAATAATAACAAAATATTGCGAAGAACCTTCTTTCTCCAAGATGCACACAACACGAGGGTACCTTTAAGGTTATTGTAACCCTGGAGACGATTGCGACCATACCGACAACTTCAAGAAGACAATGATGGTCATGGGGTGGGGGGGGGGGTGAGGGTTTAGGACTTTTGTTGATCAAGAATATCATATCGTACCGTACCACATCCCCGCCCCTTCCCTTTTTTTTCTAAACTGATAATTCGTTGTTTTGTTGATTTCTTTATCACTCTGTCACTTTATTCATTCTTCTTGAACACTCAGGTCCGGGAGCGTGCCTTACAGTTTGGTTCGGCTCTCATAGAGAAAGGGTTTGAAGCATCAGATGACACCTTTGTGGGAATTTACTCTTCCAACCGAGAGGAGGTAATTTCGATCCATTTGAAAGAGGATACGGTAGTTTACAATGACAGTCCGAAAACTAAGTTTCGATAGGTTGTGTGATTTTTTTCCAGTTCGTCGGAAAATTTATATAGTTTTCAAAGTTTGCCGACGGACATCAATTTCATTTTTTGTTTTGTTTTTAACATCAAATTCATAATCCAAGCTCACCTCATGGATTCTGAGTATCGATTCTGAGGCGTGGGGTCTGGTGGTCCGTGGGTCAGTCATCATGGAAGATGCTGCTTAGATCAAAGGGTCAGACAGAATCCATATCTCACTATACCTATAGATTAAGCAATGTGCATGGTTGTCCCATAAAGGTACTCAATGCCAAGGCCTCAATGGACCGCATTATCCCAATTAGTGAAAGATTGTTGACCGATTTCGCGATTCAGATCTTTCGTGGGGCCGGTCTTAGGCCCGCGTATCGCATATTAAGAGCCCCCTTGCCTTATGACTTCAGAAAGTACGTACAATCGAAGATATAAGATAGATCAGTTAACTTTTAGATCACTCAAATTATAGAATTAACGTGGAACAGACTACATCATCGAGTGACTATCAATAATTATGTATTCATTTCAGTGGGCTGTTACAGACATCGCTTGTTCTGCGTACAACATCATATCTGTTCCATTGTACGATACATTAGGGGAGTCATCGACCAAGTACATAATTAATCTCGGTGAGTAAACAGACTATTAATATTTTGTTTTCCGGAGCAAAATACCGATGGAGGTAGTACACTACTCCTATGTATAGGCCTACGATTATAGTACCAGGAATTGTTGGGTTTCAATTTGAGTATCGTTGTTTAGACATCTTCCTCAAACAAATTTTGTTAGCCCCGCCTGTTTACATTCGGAGCAGGGTACGTATAGGTTTATATGGCAAAGTTAGGTGCTATAATCATTTTAGGTTTGTATTATACCAATATCAAGACCTTTTGTGAATTATAGGCTATATTGAAACGCTGCCGCATTTGCTATTCCGTACTATCCGGCGGCTTTTAAAGTACAGGGAGGGTTTACGGTGTGTGGGATTTAGGCTGTGGGTATCAACGAATCTCTCCTGCAGTTACAGCGATAATTTTACTTTGTTGCGCCCACTTTATGTACATTTCAAACAGTTATCTAGCCAGCAATGCGCAATACATTCACTTTCATTACGTTATGTTGTCGGACTGAGGGTTTGAAATTGAAAAAAAAAATAATGTCGTTTGTTAATGGAGAATACCCTCAAAATCAGTGATTTAGTCACAATGCTCTTACTTAATTGGTTAAAAACCAGTGATTAGATATGCTGTAAGCTTTACAAAGCTTTACATATTCTTCTCATTCTGCTCATTAATGCAATGACCCATAGTTATTATAATAAAGGTATGAACTTGTTTGATAAGTTTACATTTTAACTATATTAATGAAATGAAATAATAAAGAGAGCAATAAATTAGTACGCTGTAGAACGGGATTCGAAGAAATTAATTTTATATTTATGTATGTCCCGGTTTGTATCAACTGACGCATGTATGCGTGAGTACGCACGTATACGATGCGAACATCGCCCTGCTAGCCCAACTGAAGTTGCAAACCCTTGACCAGAGACTTCGGCCACCGACATTAAAGAAATGTTTATATAGATGGGATCGTCCCAACATTGGACCAGTCATATTATGGAGCACATGACTTTATTATGATCTTTATCACACTTGATAGAAATAAGGTATTTAGTTCAGCAACCACGGCATATTTTAAGGTAAACAAAATAAACTATAAAACTTGTCTTTTTTATTGACACATGAAACCTATTCATAAAGAGCAACATTGGCTTCCGGTCCCTCGCCGAATTATTTATAAGCTCCTGTTAATTATACCGTTATATCGTTATTATATCGTTGAATGGTGTGGCTGCCTCATACATCTCTGATATGCCTCATACATACACTCCGATGCGACGTCTTCGCTTCAGTAACATGCATTTACTCCAAGAACATCGGCCTAAACAGACATGGCATGACAGATCGTTCGAAGTATAGCTGCATGCTCCTCGCCTCTGGAATGATATTGCCAGTAGAACTCAGATGTTGTACTTCCCTCACATCGTTCCATAAAAAACTTCTGAAAAATCTCATCTTATTCTTCAAGCATTCAGTAATGTTAACCAATAATTATTTCGTTCATTCTTGTGTGCATTCTTATCTCCCTTTCTCTCCCGCGCCTTCCGGGTGTATATGCGCGCTTTCCGGGTGTATATGCGCGCGCTATAAATCACCATTATTATTGTTATTGTTATTGTTATTGTTATTATTATTATTATTATTATTATCATTATTATCATTATCATTATCATTATCATTATCATTATCATTATTATTATTATTGTTATTATTACTTCCTTTTCCATTAACCAGTCAAAATTCCTGTTGTCATGTGTGATAACTTCAAGAAAGTTCAGCGTCTACTGGATCAAAAACCGGACTTAGATGTTTTGAAATTGATCATCGTTGCCGAAGAAACGATACCGGAAAATATCGCAGCGAAGGCTACAGAAGTCGGTGTTGAACTGGTGACGTTCCAGCAAATGACAGATCTTGGAAAGGAAAACTTGAAGGATGCCACGGTTTGTAATTATTATTATTTTTATTTTGTAGTTTTATTCAATTTGTTCTGGGAGGCGTACTTCAGTCTTGACATAGCTAGTATACATAGTATACATAGCTAGTATACATAGCTAGTATACGTACCCCACGGGCCCTCCCTAACCCCCCAAACCCTGCCCCCGAATGAATTATTATAACTCTTCTGCATTATCTTTCAACATCCTATAGCTAAAGTTTTAATTCAGTCTTAAAGGTTATCTTTGTGTAAGAAGGGTAAAACCGAGTATCTTAAACGCATTTGTTGTGTAATCAGGTGGGAGGGAAAGAGGGGGAGGGGTGAAGTTGAGGGCATCCCTGATTATCATGTAACTAACTATCATTAAACAAAGACCTTGGTATGATATTTTGGTCCTTACTTATTACCGTATATATTATTTTTATTCCGTTCTACAGCCGGGTAAAAACCAAGATTTGTTTACCGTTTGTTTCACAAGCGGCACCACAGGTAAGAATACTAATTGCATGCTTTGTTTCATTATGAAGGACATATAAGTTAAGACAGTTAACTCTCATGAAAATAAAATTGTTATTCTGGGTCATCATTATTTATTCTGCATACCTCCCCCTTCTTCCCCCTCCCTTGCTCCAAACCATCCCCTTCTCCAACCTTCTCCCAACCACCCTAACCTTTGGCAGTGACATTATGATACATAGTAGAAATGCTGGTTGCGTTTCCATACTCGATTTCACTTCGTATCTACTCCAGCCACTTCGTGTAATATATATGTGAACTTTGTATAATGATGATGACCGTATATGTAATGTTTAAATACGTTAGTGTTTAATTGAGGAATCTCATAAAACATGGAATATCATAGGTAATACCATAGGGATTAACATAGGTAATACCGTAAGGAATACCATAGGTAAGTCCGTAGGGATTAACATAGGTAATACCGTAGGGATTAACATAGGTAATACCGTAGGGAATACCATATGTAATACCGTAGGGAATACCATAGGTAATACCGTAGGGATTAACATAGGTAATAACATAGGGCATACCATAGGTAATATCGGAGGGAATACCATAGGTAATACCGTAGGGATTAACATAGGTAAGTACGTAGGGATTAACATAGGTAGTACCGTAGGGATTAACGTAGATAATACCGTAGGGATTCACATAGGTAGTACCGTAGGTAATACCATAGGTAATACCGTAGGGATTAACATAGGTAGTACCGTAGGGATTAACATAGGTAAGTACGTATGGATTAACATAGGTATAGCCGTAGGGATTAACATAGGTAATACCGTAAGGAATACCATAGGTAATACCGTAGGGAATACCATAGGTAAGTCCGTAGGGATTAACATAGATAAGTCCGTACGGATTAACATAGGTAAGTCCGTAGGGATTAACATAGGTAAGTCCGTAGGGGTTAACATAGGTAATCCGTAGGGAATAACAGAGGCAGTATACCTATTTGTTATGTATTGATTCATTACTTTAACAGAAATGAAGCTCGCTACTATTTTACGTTGGTGCCCCAAGCCTGACGTGAAGGCGGCAATGGGTTATATCTCCGGGAGCCCAGGATCAATTAGTGCTCTCAATTAGGGATAGTCCATTCTCATTGTCATAATACATTATCAAGGACCTGGCTTTTGACGCCTATAGCTCTCAGCAGGTGACAACTCCCTTCGTCCCATATGTTTGCATATTTCCCGTGGATATTTTCAATTTCGTCATTAATTTAAATTTACAAAAAAAAAAATCCTAAATGGCACCTTGGTGATAGTGACGTCATTTCATAACTATTTCAATCCATCCAATAGGCGACCCGAAAGGAGTGATGTTGACTCACGGTAATCAACTGTGCATGGCGGGGTCCGTTAATGCGGTAAGACAAAGACAAAAACAAAAAACAAACATCGGATTATATCTTTAAAGGTAGTCAGTATAGGCCCCCAATTATAGCACGCTATAAATGCTAGAAGTTTTAAAAAGTACTTTTCTGGAGGTCTTTACTTTCCAAATTGTTCTCAGACATTTTTAAGGAACACACAAGATGACTGAATGTCCCAGTGAGTAAAATTTCCTCGAAGGTTGTAATAAAAACGGTTAAAGAATTTTGACCAAAGGTGACCATATTTTAATATCTAGCATATTTGGGGCAAATACAGTATATACCTTTAAAAGCAGAAATCGGGCTTTGTCTGAGGAACATCACAAACGATGACGTAACATAACAGTACGGGCGTAGGAGCTCATGTTGATTGGGGTGGGAGGGGGGGGGGGTAGGGGCCGTAACGATTTGCCCGAAAAGTTTAACCAATATGGAAGGGTGTACTCCTGATATCCCCCTCACCGTTGAAATTTCGAGTTCGTTATAATAACATCATCTTGGACAGAGAAGGAAAGCATGGAGTGCGAAATGTGCCAAAACTCCACAACATCACTGTCAGATTAGTCGGGCAAGCCTAGAACGTTAATCTAATTTCCAGAGGCAAAGTCTATGGTACATGTTATGAAAGTTGTGCATGGCCCTCCACTGGCCAAGTGTTGACTCTCACTAGCTTTTAATGATATATTGTTACTCTCTTAGTCCAATAATGTTTGTGAACCTTATATAATGCTTTTATATAACTATATTTTAATAATTCATAGTTTATAACTTAACTTATAACAAGTTGTACACTAAACACTTAAAACATTTAACGTACGTGAGCAATCGTTTCGTTGCGTTTCTTTTAAACATCCCTTTAAAATGAAAATTAACCTTTCGAGTGAATTATGACCGTCAGTTTTGAAGCCTTTGTATTTTAAATCATATCTACATGCTATAGTTACATACTCAAAGGTTTCATTCTCAATATGACCATGACCGTCTTTTACTCAGGTTGGTGTCAACATCGACAAAACGGACAGACATCTATCGTATTTACCACTGGCCCACTCATTCGAACGAACAATACTGGTAAGTATAATACTGGTTAGTATACCTCAGTATGAGTAAATGTATTGTTGGTCGGCGTATCGTTTACGATCAATACTGGTAAGTTTTTCAGTATTAATATATCTGACACTCTTCCTAATCGTTCAGATGAACGATACTACAACTAACTATCCAGTATGAGTAAACGTACCATTGACCTGTTCATTCCAACGAACTTATGTATGTGTGTATGTATGTATGCAAGCAGGAACTCGCGAAGAAGCCACATTGGCTTATCAAAGCCGCAAGCTGACCAAAGTCAGTCTCTTACATTCATATTTAAAGTCCATGATTATGAATTGTCAATTGTCAACAACTCTGTAACTGGATGACATATATAAATCTTGGAGTGACTCGAACCGGGGACCTTATGATTGAAAGGCACCGGCGTTAACCACTGAGCTAACACTCCACTTATACTAGCGAGTATGCACTTTCCAGTTGTGTAATCTAAACGCTCGTCCATATCTAAGACTTTTTTTTCGGATGGTCTCCAGTCGTCAAATTAACGATCAGAAAAGTAGTCTATATTTAGTATTTCATCAATTTTAGCTAAATTATTTATGCTAAAATTTGGATTTTTTACCTCTTTCTACCCATTAGTGGGTAACGCTATCTTGTGGTGCCCAGTTTGGTTTCTTCAGCGGCGATACCAGGAAGTTAATGGAGGACGTAGCTCATCTCAAACCCACCATCTTCATCGTGGTACCTCGAGTCCTAAATCGGATCTATGACAAAGTAAGTTCTTGTTGAGATTAGTTTGTCTGGTTTAATCTGTTATGATTGTTACCCTCAAACTCTCCAACCCCGACCCCACCTTCACCCACCCCAAACAAGAACTGTTGTTTCTTTTTCTTCAGTATTTATTCTAATCAATTAACATTTTAGGAAAAAATCGCTGTCAAACGATCATTTCTTTGTATTGCACGTTGTTCGAGCTCTCCATAGCAATGCTATAAGAAACAAATACATGACTTTCAATTTCCATCAGGCACATGCCCCCCCCCCCTCCCTCACTCCTTGAATTGACCCTCCACCAAGACCAACACAAATCATACGTGTTTCATTATTTTTATACAGGTAAATTCAGGCGTGAAAGAAGCAAACATCGTGAAAAGAACTTTGTTTAACTGGGCTTTCAGCAGTAAGAAAGCGGCACTTTTAAGGTAAGTAAAATAGACAGTTTGTTAACCTTTATTTTCTCTCTATTTGATTAAAATTAAATTTCACAGTTTTTCAATGTATTCGTCACCGCATGTCTTTTCAGAACATCCAATCTCCTTCAAGGGGCCTCGTCCTCTCCCCTTCCTCCCCTTCCAACTCCACCCCTCGAGGGGATCTCCCTTCCCCCTCCCATTCAACTGTCTTAGTATTATTTATAATACGTCACTGCAGGATTCAATTAATCTTAAGCTACCGAGTATTGCCGAGTGGTGTCGATTATTGCCGACTTGTTTCTCTCTCTCTCGGCAGTACCGGTATTCCCACCGCGGATACTATGTGGGACAGGCTTGTATTCAAGAAGCTTCAGGTAATTGACAATCATTTAGTGACGAAAAATGTCTTGAAGAAATGTCCTGAAGTTTCCCAATAATTACTACATGCTTCGAAACATTCCTTACGACAATGATTATTAATTTCTATAAGTTTGGAGCTGATTGATTATTGATCTCAGAACAGATTCATTCGTTAATTTATTCAGTATTTCACGAAATGATGGTGACATATCAATTACAATAGGTAGGCCCTATATCGTGATGACATGGTGTATGCATATAATTAGCAAACCAAAACAAAAATATCATTCTAGATTTGACAAGGAGCTCCGTTCGGAAAACGATAATAGTTATATTAATATAAAGGAAAAGAAATAATCAAATTTGTTTTGATGAGATGAGATGGGATAGAAATAAATCATGTACACATCCTCTCCATGTAAGCCTTTTCAAAATGTGTTCCTTCACATTCTATAGCACTTTAGTACCTTTAATTGCCATTTCTCTGTCTCTGTAATTCATTAACAAAAAAACATAAAATTACTTTGTCTTTTTCCCCGTCAATGAATTCCACACATGTACCTCACATACCTCGGAACAGTGACAAGTATCTCACTATAGATTACATAGCTATAGTTCTACATACAGCCTAGCTACACCTTTTGCTTTAGAAAGAATCTTTTTTCATTTTTTTCTTTCTATCTGTAGATGTTACTCGGTGGTCAGGTCAAGTTAATGCTGACGGGAGCTGCACCGGTCAGCGGAGAAGTCCTAACTTTTATGCGGGTTGTGTTTGGTGTCACAGTGAGTATTAAATAAGAGTAGCATGGGTTTGTGTCGTTGTCAACAGTGACATTGTGACATCTTCTTCTTCCGATCAACAACTATATAGTTTATTCCCTGCCAATGTATGATGTAAACTATTGTTGCTAGTGCTATAGTGCTAGCCCAACAGATGTACCCATGCTGGTTATTATAAGTTCAAGAGGTGCCAGCAACAATGTCCCTCTAATGATCATCGGTTATGTATGTATGTATGTATGTATGTATGTATGTATTTATATGTATTTTAGATCCTCCTGCAGGAACTCGCGAAGAAGCCTCATTGGCTTATCAAAGCTGCGAGCTGACCGAAGTCAGTCTCTTACATTCATATTTAACGTCCATGATTATGAATTGTCAATTGTCAACAACTCTGTAACTGGACGACATACATTAATCTGGGAGTGACT
>JAIPMN010041910.1:0-15454 GCA_020650975.1 Apostichopus californicus
TAGGTACTGTGCGGAGGGTGGGTTATGTCGCAATCTGCAATAGCATAGCTGACGTCACGTTCTGTACTGTTCAAATCATATTTGAAATGTCTATCCTTAACGATTAAAATATCGTTTCTCTGTCAAACGCAACATTAGCGTTCTCATACTTTGACAACATGTTTGGAAAATTATTTACTATTTTTTAAGGTAACTTCTTTGGGCCACCAGACAATCCTTTTAATATCGGTCCCAATATTCAAACGAAAATGGAAAAAAGGAGGCCCATGATTAATCACAATGTTAATATGTCATAATTTTGATTACTGCTAAAAAATTATTACGATCCAGGCAAATTCCCTTCTGAACTTAAAAGAGGATAAACGTAGAAACAGCTTATGGCTTCGATTCCTGATAAAATTATTTCAGGAAGAATTATTCTATATTTGAAGCTGAAGAAAAATATGATCATGTTTCCTTCCTCATTTTCTCCTTTTATTTCACTTTCACTGTAAATGGTTCCTTTTCACACTTGCGCTGTTTACATTTTATCCTACATTACATCATGCGTTTTCTCATATTTTAACATATTTCAATATAGGTCATCACTTTGACCCCCTCCTCCCCCCCCCAAAAAAAATATAATAAAAAAAAAGTACCAAAAATGTGGTCGTTTCATTCTTTTCATACGGTTACATCTGAAACAAAGATTCATGATTACATTTGTTGTCTCTCTCACGTGGTCAGGTTCATGAATTACACCAAGCTGTGAGGGATCTGAGCAGCGACCAACTGAGGCTAGGTACGGAGCTTAATCAAGAGATAGAGAACAGAAATAGATTGGAATTTGATACCAACAGGAAGTACCACGACCTGAACGAGAGCATAAGCAGGACACCGAGTAAATCAACCAGTCAGAGCAGTCAGGTAAGCAGGACACCGAGTAAATCAACCAATCAGAGCAGTCAGGTTAGTTTGAATGACGACGGTGTCGTCGACTCGAGTCGATGTCTTGGACTCGAGTGAGTCAGACTCTACTCACATTGTTTGGACTTGTGACTTGACTTTTGCAGATAAATGGCTGGTGACTTTACTTGGCTTGTGATAAAAATCGAGTGACTTGTGACTCGACTCTTCTCGAGAAAAACTGACTTATGACTGAAGCTACAGGTTCACAAGCATATTTAATCAGGGTTTTAATAATAAAAATAATAATAATAATGTAAAGAAGGATACATGAGTGGCAGCATGATCCAAGAACACATTCTGCAGCCCTATACAAAATAATTAAATACAAAATACAATACAAAATAATTAATACAAAATAATTAAAGAGGTAATTGTAAAAGGAGACACGAAACAAACCCTACCGTCATGATTAGTCCTTGTGATAGAGATAACTGTCATCAACAACTTTATGTAACACCTAACAAATATCTTAATCCGTATCGGAGATATCACTGACTTACTTTCACACACAAGGCCGAAGGTTTGATCAAGTCTAAAGTATATCTTGGTGCCCCCTGTGTGCTCTATTTTTGTGTTGTTTTTATTTTCTTAATTCAATATTTATGTTCTATAATGTAGATGGCTTTTACAAATGCTGACTTTAAATTGTTTCTCGACATAAGTTAATGATGGCATTGGTTGCAGTGGCAACCCTGAAATGTAACATTCTACCTTCAGGAAATATGAAAAGAAAAGCTAGTGGAAGGTTTCAGGTCCTAGTGGCACTTTGACATCACAAATTTACAAAATGTCAGCTCCCAGACAATTTTTAGACTTGATTATCTCACAAACAGAGCAAAATTTTCCTTAGCTATTTGGGGGAGTTATCAAAATCATATATATCTCTGTCATATATTCAGTAGTTTCTTTGTTGGCACAAAAACTTGAAAAAAGTAACAAAAATTTCAAAATAAACTGAAACACATCAATGATATGCAAACACTGCCGATGTTGTTGAAACGTTGTGAATGAAATCCTTCAAAATTCTTTAATTAAAGCAAAATTAGCAATATATATATGAGATTTTCAGTTTTAGAAGTCTTCTTTTGAAAACTTTTAGAAAAATCTTGTCTTGACACCAATTAGTACTACTTTATCTTCTCTGAATTTGAAATAATGAGTATTCATGTAGAGAAATGGACTATAACAGAAAAAATTCGACATTAAAAGGAGAAAACCACAGCATTTTGCACCTCACTACCATAGTCTTTGGCTGTTGTCCAAAAAACTCCTCATTACACATTCACTCATTCAAATTCAAGCAAAGGAAAGACATTAAACTCCATCTCTTATCTCCCGCGTCTCTTCACATGAAGCCTGCCGATAGAGTCGAGCAACGTCTGCGTGAAATTCAGAACGACTTGAGACAACAACGTCTGGAACAAGAATCCAAAGTCAGGTATGACCTGGACAGGAAGAAGGAGGGCGAAGAGAGGAAACAGGTCGCGAGGGAGAGGGAAGACCTTGCTAGGGAAAAGGAACAGATGTTCAAGGAAGTGAAACATGTGAGTCTCAAAATATCAAACAGATGAAAAACAAGATGAAATAACATTCTGCTCAAATGATAATTTTGTTTTTTCTTGAGTGCCGTGCTTTATGTGATGGCATTTACTGAGCTGCCACAATTTAAAGATGCGTGTAGTGAGATGCACGCACCTCCCCCTGGCACTTTGAGGGTTGTTTTATTTGAAAGGAGAATGATCCGTTAAATGCCGAATGTAACAAATTGACAAAAGTGTTCCCCATTTTGTTATTCCCTTCCTCATATTATGTCATTTCAGAGAGCACTGCTCTTTAAGATAATATTTTATCATCTGTTCATTTCTTTTTTGCATATTCAGTATGTAGATTAAAGAAAGCTGTCCATTTAGGCTTCAACTCTGTTTTTTTTTTTTTTAATTAATTTTTTTTTATTGCAGATGGTTTCAAGCCAAAGAAGGGACGAAGAGAAAATTCTAAGAGAGCAACTGCTTCAAGCGGAGTCTGATAAAGCAAGGCTCGCTGCCGACCTCAGTTCATCTCGTAGAAGATTGGAGCGCAGTGAGGGTAACCAGTCTGCTCTGGAACAGAAAGTAGGTGCCTTGGTGTGGTATTGTTTACAATCTGTAGTTTGAAAAATTGCAAAACTATTCCATAAACCACTAAATGTGCTAGAAAATATGCCACTTTCAGAGCAAACAAGTTTTAATTCATTGGATATCCATGACATAGTTTATCACAGAAGAGTATCTGGTATGGAACTGATGTATCACTTTGTGAGAGTTTAACCTTTAGGATTGGTCCTTTGTTAAATGTAGCAACATTGTTGAGGACATAGTATGTTTATCTCTCGAATGAAAATCTGAAAATGTTGTTGCATTGTTAATTTGTTAGTGATTGATTAACAATTTAATTATTTAAATGTATATTGAGAAAGTGTGATATGATTGCATGTACAGTAAACATACATAGTCATGCCCTTAGAAAATTGAACCAAAAATCCATTGTCCGTTTAGAGTCAAGACCGATGTTTGAAATGTCTGGTGGAATATGTGTCAGAAAGTTTAATTATTTTCCAAGAAAATTAAGAGCACCTGTCATATATGCTATGTAGAGTTTGTTTTGGAGCAATTTGCAATTTCTTGATCGAAATAGAAATGGATCTGATTGGACATTCCATCAAGATTGCATCAATTTGTCTCTGCCATGTTTTCTCTCAGGTTGAAAAACTCAATCATGACTTCCATCGTTCCAAAGACGAGTATAGATCCCTTCAAGATCAGATGGGTCACTACCAGCAAGCTCTGGAGGAAGAAGGGATACCCTTATCAGCACAGCAGAGGAAAGAACAAAAAATTAAAGGTACCTATTTGCTTTATCTTTTGTCATAAAGCCATGGTTTGTCAAATTATTAAAGAGCAAAGAGAATTGATATTCGCAAAAAAAGCTGATGTTATTTCACTTTTGACCAGAACAGACATTCACATGTTTTTGCACACAAAATAATACCCGGCTAGTAACTGGCTTACAATGTAAAATAATTGTTGTACAGAGTTAGTCCACATAGGTTTACATTTCTTGAAATGATTTTGCACATATTCAATCGTCTCTAGAGACGTCAGTCCGGACTATCGAATAACACAAAGTGTTGTGTTCAAGTTCACAATATATTATTCTTTAATATATCAAGGAATAATTTATCCAGTATCGCAAGTAGCTAAATGATATATGCAAAATGTGCATATTTCCATAAAGGAGAGACTTATAGCAGTTTGTACACTGCTGTTAAGTTTGTACACCTGCCATACACATCTGGGCCAGTCACAGTGTCTTTCAGTTTGTGTTTCGTACATGATTGTGCTTGATCAAGTGGTTTTAGCAATAATTCAAACCCTTTCCTCATGTCTATAAAGGCACAATAATGCTGGTGATGGCTGTCATGTTCTTTGCTATGTTTATCTCACTAACAATAAGCTGTTGTTTTTCTGCCCTGCATCTTTCTATTTTATTTCATTTTATTGTATGGAAAGTTATTATTGACCTGAAATTGTGAGAAGACCAAAGACATACTTCACATTTTCATGAGCTCTATTTTACTGTCCTTTTAGCAATGTAGCACATTAAAAGTTTATGTGTAGCACATTGTAGCACATTGCATTGTAGCACATTAAAAGTGGAAAAAAAATTGAAGGACAGCCTTTTGAGTTGATTTTCATCCATCATTGGATGCACTGTGGTGCTAAAGTTGCATGATGATTGTAGCTCATTAACTTCACAAGCCATATTTCATTTAAAAAAGCTGGAAATTTAAGTAAAATATGTATGAAGTGTCTGGGTGAAGAAATGTTTGACAAAAGATTCAAATTCATAAAGCTTCATTTGTTCAAATAATCTGTGAGGGTGTCCTAGTGTGTAAAAGTAAGTTGGCCTGACATTTCGATCCTAGCAGGATCTTCTTCAAAGGCTAAATGACAAGTAACAGTAACAGAAGGGACAAAAACACGCACAAAATACAACAGGTTAATGAGCATGGTGAAAACAAAGAGATGGATAAAAGGGGATTAGTAGACAAGGGATGGAGAGAAGAAAGAAAGAAACCAACAGGGGAAGAGGAGAGGTAGGAGATAAACAGTGGAGGGACAAAGAGAGGGTTAAGGGAAGGGGGTAGGGAATAAACTGGAGAAGGACAAAGACAGAAAGGTGTGGAGAAAAAAGGGTGGAAGAGAGCTATGAGAAGAGGAGTGAAAGGGGGGGGGGGGACAAGGAGGGTGTCCTAGTGTTATTAATTGCAACCTTATCATCGATAATGCTCCGCAGGTTTGGCAAGATAGTTTACCAAAACACAAAAAAGTTATTTCTAGATGTTGGTAATACTGTAAAGGTAGCATTGACCCTGCACAAGAAGTAACACTAATTAAGAATCTGATTGTTACATAAACCATAGTAAACCGTGTTCCAAACCCCAGATATATTTTGGTCATAACCATCTTGCCAAAAAAAAGATGTCTGAATTAGCACTATAGCAATAGTGTTTACTAAATTCAGTTCTACTAGCTGTTCTAGAAGAAAGAGAGAGAACTTTCACCTCCCCCCATCCTCTGCCTTCCACTACCTCTCAAAAAGTGAAAAGAAGCCCCTTAAATTTCTCTGCTCGCTGTAGCCAATATGTTATAAAAAGTAGTTCTTTTCTTAACCTGTTAGCAATTTGATGGATTATTTGCCCTACCTCCCATTTTTCCTTCTGCAATTTTTTCAGCTCTATCACATTTGATAAAATATGTCTGTCTCTTCACTTCTGTGTATCATATCCAACGTTATCACCAAAGGGCTGTACAATTTAATCTATTGGGGGTGAAGGACATTTTAGGACTTGTAACCTCACCACTTTGCTTTGGTGCAGGAAGTTAAATTTGACTCGGTGAAACTTTGAACCACTAAGAATAACTTCTCAATTTTTCTTTATGTTAAACTTTGTGTAAAAATTCCTTCTTTTTTCTTATCTCAGTTGCAATTTAAGCATTGATGAACTTATTCATTTCTTAAATTTCTTTCTCATTCATTGGTTTGCTTTTTTTCTGATGTTGCAATTTTCATAATCACTTACAACTAACCCCTCTTCGTCGTTGCCCTTTCTCTTACACTTCAATCTCTCGCTGCTCTTGGTGTGTTTGCTGTTTCTACTCATACTACTCTCAGCACCTTCACTTAGCAGTAGTCTCCCTGACATATATGAGCCATGTAAGTATTCTAATCTTGTATATACCAACTATTGTTGTACTTGAGAAACAATGATGCTGTTAAATGAATGCCAACTATCTGTATCCTTTGATGGGGGGAAGGGGGGTTTTTCTCATATTTTAATATCCCCAACCCACCCCCTCCCCCTGCCCCATCCCCTTCCAAAGTTTCCATAGAAGGGGAAAGTATATTTTAGTGTCTTAACAATAAGATCTAAAATATTATCAAGTATTTAATTACACATATTTATTTCGTGTACATATTTTGTTCTCTTCATTTTGGATTATAGTAACATATAATTTTTTGTCTTCATGAAAATGACTGATCCAGTTTTTCTTTCTGTCATTTTGAAATCTGACAATGATCTTAGACATTCTTTAAATATTAAATGACTAATGTAGGAAATGATACGTTGTAAAAGATTCCCTATTCATGTATCCTGAGATGAGAAAAACCAAACAATGAAACCAAGATTATCCGTGAACTCATTATGTGGATCCTAGATAATCCGAATCTGGACTTAGGATAGATATCCAACTAGTTATACCTGTGTGATACTGGACATGTACCATATAGTAAAGTTGACATGTTTGCACTCAAGTTATAGGTACAATACTTGACCCAAACCATCAGAAGGGTATGTGCCAAAGCAGTTTGCAGGGCTTTAATGAAATGCATTATAGTCCATTTCAATAGTAGCCTACAATGCAGTACAAGAGACCCATGTGGGCAATCCAGATGCTATTTTCATGTCTGGACAATATCCCATTTTTGGTTTCATGGTTTTTACAGGAGCTAACTTTTCTGTGAACATTATTTCAACAGCACTTTTCATGTCAGTTTCTTGAAATACTTGTTTAAACTAGATGAGAGAAATGTCAAACTTTTTCACAAAATTAGTCTCTTTTAGACAGCTATGTGAAACTACACTGAGACTACACTGTATAATCTGCAGCTCAACTTGTCAAAGGCAAAGAAACTTTTAACCCTCCCAAAAAATGAGTCTAAAGATTTTTACAACGGCCAAATTAATTAAACTTGGTTGGTTTTCACTGACTAAGGCTATTAACTTTACATTGTGATAGATGCTCAACAGCAACAAGAAATTGAGAGAGTGAAGATGGAGAAAGAAATAGAGAGGATGAGGCAACAGCTGACGGAAGTCTCCAGACTAAAAGATGAAGATGACTTCCGAGGACGACTCCAGAAAACAGAGAAACAGAGAGAACAGATGTTACAACATATCAATGTAAGTTGTGAGCTTTCTCCCGCTATCCCCCAATTTACAGTCATGGTTTGTGTTGTTTACAAGCAAAATATTCTTTCCTTGGAAGAAATTTTATGTTTTCATAACATAAAATGACAATGTTTGCAATGTATGTGAAGAACATTGTGAGACATGTGGTAGGCTTTAATGTATAGGCTTATAGATGTGTCATACATAGGCTTACAGGTTGCCATAGTGTGGGTGACAATGTATTGGGGACTTTATTATATGTAAGTTTAACATGAAAGTGAAGATCTTTCTCATGACACACAATTTTCAAGAGGACTGAGCTTTGAAGCTCTGTGAAACATGGCCTAGACCAGGGTGTACCAAAAGGGTGGCATGTTGGCCAAATCCGGGCAGCAAAAGTTTTCAAGTTGGCCCTTGAAATAAAAAGAGGCTCATAATCTGGCACTAATCTGGTATTTAGGTCCTTAAACTTAGGTAGACTTAAGTAACCTATCAACCTACCCTGCCCATCACTCAATCTAGCTATAGTGAAAGATTTGGTATTCCTTCCAACCAATGTTTCTCTGGCCCTCATAGAGAATTAATTGAGAACTCCTCGCCTGGAGCATTTCATAGCTCAATTATCTTCACTGTTAGTCTTTTAAAAGTGCATTTCATCTCACTAGTACCTCTGGACAGTTTTAAGTTATGACCTTGCAGCAAGTTTGGCAGCTATATTATTATTAAACACCGCTCTCTTTCACAATATTCATATGTATAAAGACAAATTTGAGACTATTATTTAAGCTAATAATAATCGTTTAATTTGCACAATAAGAGTTGTTTAAAATCTGCGGTGTATTGCAAAATCCTCTTCAATCATTTCACTTTGCCTTTTGAGTACAGCATCCAAGTGAACGTTTCTACTTCCAAGTATTAAGTGAATGCATCACGTAATAAATATTAATGAAGTCAATTTACATATGTATGAACCCCTAGAACTAACATCACACATTATTTATTACCACTTCATTCTGACTAATTGCATTCGGCAGGCAGATGAGTTAACAGCTTAAAGCAAAATACGACCAGATCTACAGTTGAAAGATACATATTCTAAAGAAAATACCACTTTTTATAATAATTAGTGACTTAGTGACAAAATTTGAACCAAATAATCAATAACTATATATATACAGTTATCTTGCGACTGCAAACTTCTTTTGCCTACAGTAGTTCACACGTGTACAATTGAAAAAAACATTGCCAACATTTAAAGTTACAGCTCAAATTTAACCAAAATTCAACAAGAGCTTTATGGATTTTTCCTTTTTAGTGTTTTATAATGTTGAAGGGCTTTGTATGTAAAGAGGATGGACAGACCTTGTTGGTAGCCTTAAGAAAGTCTTTCTGGAAGAGTTTTGTGCACCATTTGATATTTGGTCAACAACTTTCTTCTTATAAATCAAACTGCTTTAAGGTAATCTCTTTTCAGAGTAACCTATTTCTGTCTAATGGGGACACAGATTCTAAGAATTTATTTTTATTTTTATGATGGTTATAAAAGTATACTATATAACTTCACCTCATCAATGTTCCAAAGACATTAATAGTACATCATGAAAGTGGGTACTGCAATAATCATTCAGTTTGCTACCTTTTCAAAGGGAAAGTCATTGAAGATGCCATTCATACGTGAGGTTCAGTTTACCTGTACCACATGTAGGGTTTTTCCCTGCTATCACCCAGGCTGGATCATTACATCAAGAAGAGTCATAAACTTGTCCAATATGCTTCATGAAAGTCATTTTGTTTCCTGTATATGCCAACCACATTAGTTGTACATGTGATCTTTTCTGAGTCAATTTTTATTTATTATGCATTTTATTATGAATTTGATTTTTTTCTATGTTTTGGATTCCTGAAAGGGAAACCTTGGAGCCACTTTTACCAACCTTACAAAATTGTGAGGGGGACTGTGGATTGCCAAATTGGCAATGACTGTAACTCGGAACGCAAAGTCGGTATTTACTATTATGGTTAGAATCGTCCAACACGGCAACATACAGAAACCCTGTACTCAAAGCCGAATACTATTTTGGTACAAATATTTTGGCCATCCACGGCAGAACGTCATTTCTCAAAAAGATAGCTATTACTAAAATCGTAGCGTCTGCACTGTTTGTTAATGTTAGAAAATACATTAAACAGGTCCTGAACATTAAAATTGTACTCTGTACGATTACAAAAGGCATGTACCCAATAATGCCAGAGTTTTTCGAAGAAAATCTTATTTTTTATTCAGTGGTAGAAATATTGTAAAATAAGCCAATGTCCAAAGAAATCCAAGCAATCTAACACTGACCTATATCACCGATTATCATGTGTAGGGCTGGTAAGAAATGTAACCTTATTTCATTTTGTTTTCTCAATTTTCCTCCCATATAAGACCGTTAAGCTGACATGAAATACTCCAGTAAAATGGTCTTATTACTTTAAGGCTTCCCACAAAAATTGCAAAGTAAAAAAATTGTTAAGTCATTATTATTAAACAAAAAATCAATGTCTTGAATCCTGCTTTAATATCTCTCCATCTGTTTTGTGTCTACAGACACTCAACAGAGACCTTGAAGACAAAGATAAGAACCAGAGTAAACTTTTACAACAGCTTCAGGACATGACCGAGACCTTGGCTGGAAGCGAGAGGCAGAGAAAAGTAGCTCTCTCTCGACTGGAGGATCTGCAGACGAGGTTGCGAGATTCTTCCAGTGTGAGCGAATCAGAATCCATAAAAGTCCAAGAGCAAAGCAGACAGTTGGAACAGAGTGAAAAGAAAAGAGCAGATCTGAAAACCAAAGCTCAAGATGTCATCAGACAGTAAGGGAATTTTGTGACTGATTTTACAACAAATTACAGATTAAAATGATACTCTGATGACAAACAATGTAAAACTTCAAAATATTCCATTGCTTCTAGTTGAAAACCCCACCTCACAATCTTGTCCCTAACTTGAAATGTGGGTGAATGAATGTAACCTATTTTGACTGGCTAACCTTCAGCTGCTTTAGGAAGTTAGACCTCTGTAGGTTTCTGTGATGCTACCTGGGGTTGCTCTTCAAAAGCTGTACTTTAGTTGAAAACTACTTCTCAATATCTTGCCTCTAACTCCAGGTATGGTTGATTGATTGTAACCTATTTTGATTGGCTAAATCTTCAAGTACTTCAAGAAGTTAGATCACAGTAGGTTTTCTGTGATGTTATCTGTGCAATTTTTTCTCAAAGCTTTACTCTAGTTGAAAGCTACATCTCAATATCTTGCCTCTAACACCAGGTATGGTAGATTGATTGTAGCCTATTTTGGTTGGCTAAATCTTCAAGTACTTCAGGAAGTTAGATCATGGTTTGTTTTCTGTGATGCTGTCTGGGTAATTGTTTCTCAAAAGCTTTACTTAGGCTATTATAATCTTCTTGGTGATTTATTCTTGAAACCTGATTCATTTGGAATAATTGCTTAGCGGTCGATGTTCTCTGTATTTATAATTTCATCAAAATGCATCTCTTTCTTGTATAATTATTTTTTTTTCGTTTGTGGAGAAATGATAGATATAGGACAAGCAAAAAACGTACATTTTCATATCAAGTGACCTGATAACATCTTTCATTTTGCTGTTACCAGATCATTTCCCAAATATATCAAAATTTTTGAAAAATTTCAAATCTTCACAATACAAAATGCTATGAGGATGTGGGTTTTTTTTACGTGTAAAGATGCTGAATACTTCCAGCAAACTTAGCTAAGCAATCAACATCATTTTAGGCAGAATTCTTCCAATAGAGTTTAAAGAGATGTCTTGTTTTGTTATGTATAATTTTCGTTTATTTTTAACTGTTAGATGGTTGGAACTGGGTATTAGGGATTGTACATTGTGTCCTTCTAATGAGAGGATGCAAATGAGAAATAGTATGTTTTCTGTAATAAATACCATCTACTTGAGCAAATTTACTGTAAAGAATATTTTTCACCAAATTGAAAGGGACTGAAAAAATTGGATTTATGGTGACAGCTCCATGTCAAAAGGTAGAGAGTCTAATTTGTTTCAGTTTCCAGCATTCAGTTTATTTATATTCATTCATCTTCTAAGAGGTGTAAGAGCCTCACTACACTGTGGTTATATAAATCATACATACAAGAATTCATAGAGGGAAGGAAGAAAGAAGATAAAATGGACAACAAAAAACAAAACCCACCAATTCTAATATAAAGATAAGGTTACTCAGTGAAATATATTATGCATCTCTCTCTCTTTCAGATTGAAAGGGAAATGTAAACGACTCGAGAAAGAACTGGAGGGTCATCAACTGTCTTCATCGCACTCCTCAGAGAGGTTCGAAAATATTCTCAGGGAGAACGAAAACCTCAAGTCGCAGTCTTCCCAAGTCTCACACAGGATGGAGAACTTGCAGAAGGAAATGCAAGATATCTTGGTAATAATTTCATATTTTGTATTTCTGTAAAAAACCAGTGCTATAATTGATCGGGTAACAATTGCTGGAAACAAAAAATGAAAAATAAAAGAAAGAAAGATAGAAACTTCCGATTATGTGGTTGTAGGTTCAGTCTTTCGATATCTACATTATTTTTCTCTATATATTTTTCTCTTTTCATATTTCCACATTTTTTCGTATTTTTCATATTTTTCATATTTTTTATATTTTTCATATTTTTCTCTTTCCATATTTAAATGTATTGAGGTTGGACATGAAATATAAAATCCAAAGCCGTTCGGATTTTCAGAAATGCATATTTGGCTGATTATTGATTTTTAAAATGACTTCTATCCCTGACTGATTATTATAATGAATGATAATCTTTGTTTCTTAAGTGCCTAGTTGTTATTTCTGAAGTTTTGTGCATCTTTGTTTAGTTGATATCAGGGTGTAACATTTCATATTCCATATCTATATCAAAAATGTTGACAAGAGGGTTATGACTTACAGCCTATATCTTTAATCTGTTTGTGGGTGTGCTAGATTACAACAGGTATCATTTACCACATAAATGAATGAGGATGTCATACTGTAGTGTGCTACAAATTTGGAACCTGTATAAGACTCTAATATAAATACAGCAGAAATTTTCAGAAATGTAAAACCTTTTTACCCAAGCAGTAGCTTTTCAAAGTCTATGTATTAAAAGAAAGTACTGAAAATATGGAACGTGCTAATGTATGATTTCATTTGTGTATCATGTGGACAATCTTTGTTATACAATACTACATATTATATACATATACATAATATCACAGTGTCATTTAACTAGACTGTGAGTTTTATCAAATTAAATTTCTTGCATGTGAGTATTTGTTTGATATTTAGACATGTTTAGTATTCCTTTTAATTAATTTTTTTGTCACAGGAAAAGAGGGCCGAACAAGATGAACAGCTGAATTTGAAAGAAGTTGAAATCAGCCATTTGAAATCTGCAAAGATTGAGCTAGATCAGGAAGTCCGAGACTCGAGAAGTTTCATCGACAAAGTGAGTTCTCATCATAAGTAAAGCTAAGACAGACAGAACTACAGTCACTTTTTGTGAAGCTTGGATGGTTCTGACATTTAATTTTATAGCAGGGCTTTTCTGAGAAGTGAGATGGAAAATGTACTTAAAGATGCAAAAATTAGTTGTGAATGTTGGACGAAGATTATGTTATAAAATGTACAGAAACGGGTAAATTCGGAAGGTTTACATGTGGGATGCATTTTGAGAAAAACAAAAACCTTTTCTAAGGTTCATTAAAAGAGCAAAAATCATTTATTAGTGTATTCTTTTGGAGATGGAAATTGGCTGATGTTGAATGCACAGTAAGATTAATGCATTTAAAAGGAAAGTAACTTACACTGATATATTTATGAAATTGTCTGTATTGATGAATTTATTAGTGATTTTGGTCTTGGTTAGCATTCTTTGGAAGGATATTCCCCCATTTTTATTTTGATATTGCCCATGAATTTAGGTGGCCCGTATTATTTGACAGTTTTTTTGTATTTTGGTATTTATTAAGTATTTTTTTATTAGATTTTTTAAATTTATTTTTGTATTCTATATCTTTTTGTCTTTTATATCTTATATTTTGTATTTTTGTATTTTGTTATTTTGTAATTTGTACTAAGAATTTTGTTATTAAGTATTTTGTTACACTGTCCATTGGTCCAACATTGATAGAAACAATTATAACAAAAACAATTATAGAAAATTCTTTAAAAGGATCAAAAGAGATATTTATTCGTCAACAAATAAACCTTACAATATAGTGACATAAACTGATTCTGTGTTTAACAAGGGCAGCAAAATGTAAAAGTGGTTGTACCCATTATCTATGGAACGACAATTTAATGAGTTAACTTCGGTAGCAGCTCACATTCCTATATATAGCAATAGCCTGTTCTGTCACACACTGACTGACTAAATGATAAATGAAACCCTAAGTTATATCACCAACCCCAAAATATTCTTGACATCGTTATCTTTTCAAATTCACCCAGTTTTAAGGAAGGAATAAAGTGTTACCGGTTTTGTGCTTATTTCATATTTTACTGTAAATTTGAAAATGCATCACCGAATGAATTGTGATAAATGTTCTTTGTTTTGTTAAAAAGGTTGATGCTGAACTGAGGAATCAACAGGCTAAGCTGTCCTCCTTTAACGAAGAGAGATTGAAACACGAACAGGAGATCAGCAGTATGAAATCCTACAACCAGAATCTTGTTAAAGAAAACAAACAACTCCAGGTAGGTACAATATACATTTATGTAATGGGCAGCCAATCTCGATGCAAACTGTCCGTCTGTTGAACAGGTCACATCCAGTGGCATTCCATGGACGACAAGAAGTCCGATCATTTAGGGAGTCGTACAGAGTTTTTACTCCATTTGTATCTGAAAATGCGGTATCACCAGTGATCGTCCTGAGTGAAGTCTCTGGATCGACTCTAAGGAGGAAAATATATCAGTTACTTTATATTGAGTCATTTCACGTTCAGCAATGTGTGACGGAACTGTCACTCCTTAACACAACATTGGTTATGATACTAAGGTGATGATGTGCAAATCTCTGGTCAAGTGAAGGCAGAATTTACTCTAAGAGTTTTGGTGCAATTATGAATTAGGATTAGGAAAGGGTAAAGTCTTATGTGAATTTTTGTCCCTTATTAATAACCATAGCTTAAGTCAACAGTTTATAAGGATACTGACACCATACAACCAACCATTGGCCAAAGTGAGTGTTCTTATGAGGGCATTGTACTCATGTCCACCATTAAAGTAGTTATCATGACTGAGATGAAACAGTCCAATCTTTATGACAGAGTCTCTTCCTGGGGTCGCAGACCACTTTGAGAATCCAATGACAGGTATGAAATTCTCAGAAAAGTGCACAAATAGAAAAGAAAAATGTCTTTCTTTGTTGCACTGACCGCCTGATGCACCCCCTTTGATCCCCAAGAGGGCCATGTAGTCCACGGTACAGAACCCCTTCCTCATAGCAATAAGAGGAGAATAGTATGTATGTACCATAGTTGTGATACTTTTATCACTTTCATTATGTATGTCACTAAATATGCTACGATGTATCTTATGCATGTCTTACTTTTTGTTTTTTGACCCTTTGTATGTTTTCTTTCACTTGTGAACCCTCCGGTATTATTTGGTTTAATCATTCATTAAGTACGAGAGGGGCAAGTTTTAATATCGTTGAAAGAGGTTTTCATGCACAGAAATGTACAAAGTATTTCACAGTAGAATAAAAGCAGGTAAAATATTCAGCTAACATCAGCCTCTATCTTTCCAGCTGGTTCTTTACTCTTCATGCATTTTAAATGAAGTATCTTTCTTCGTCTGCTCTATATCATCGGATAAAGTAAAACATTTTCTCTCTGATGTATTCACTTTCCCTTTTCCAGGAAGAACTTTCTCATTATGGTACCAAACAAACAGAACAGCTGAAACTGTACTCTCAGGAAATTAGTCAGCGCAAAGATT
>JAIPMN010041923.1:0-10117 GCA_020650975.1 Apostichopus californicus
ATCTAAGCCTCAGATATACATCGCTTAAGCCTATTCGTCAGTATTCAAAGCCACAGATATTCATAGCTTAAGCCTATTCTTAAGGTTTCTAAGCCACAGATATTCATAGATTAATCCTATTTGTAAGTATTCTAAGCCACATATATTAATAGATTAATACTATTCCTAAGTACTCTAAGCCACAGATATTCATAGCTTAAGCGTATTCGTAAGTATTCTAAGCTACATATAATCATAGATTAATACTATTTGTAAGTATTCTAAGCCACAGATATTTATAGTTTAGTCCAACTGTAAGTATTCTAAGCCACAGATATTCATAGATTAAAACTACTCGTAAGTATTCCAAGCCACATATATTCATAGTTTAATCCTAATCGTAAGTAATCTAAGCCTCAGATATACATCGCTTAAGCCTATTCGTCAGTATTCAAAGCCACAGATATTCATAGCTTAAGCCTATTCTTAAGGTTTCTAAGCCACAGATATTCATAGGTTAATCCTATTTGTAAGTATTCTAAGCCACATATATTAATAGATTAATACTATTCCTAAGTAATCTTAGCCACAGATATTCATAGCTTAAGCGTATTCGTAAGTATTTTAAGCTACATATATTCATAGATTAATACTATTCGTAATTATTCTAAGCCACAGATATTCATAGCTTGAGCCTATTTGTAAGTCATTCTAAGCCACAGATATTCATAGTTGAATACTATTTGTAAGTATTCTAAGCCACATATATTCATGAATTAATACTGTTCTTAAGTATTCTAAGCCACAGATATTCATAGATTTAATACTTTTTGTTTAGTATTCTAAGCCACAGATATTCATAGTGTAGTCCCACTGTGAGTATTTTAAGCCAGATATATTCATAGATTAATACTATTCGTAAGTATTCTAAGCCCAAGATATACATAGTTTATTCGTATTCGTTAGTATTCTAAGCCACAGATATTCATAGTATAATACTATTCCTAAGTTATCTAAGCCACAGATATTCATAGCTCAAGCGTATTCGTAAGTATTCTAAGCCACAGATATTCATAGCTTAAGCCTATTCTTACTTATCCTAAGCCACAGATATTCATAGATTATTCCTATTTGTAAGTATTCTAAGCCACATATATTCAGAGTTTAATCCTATTCGTAAGAATTCGAAGCCACAGATATTCATAGTTGAATACTATTCGTAAGTATTCTAAGCCACAGATATTCATAGTTTAATACTTTTCGTTAGTATTCTAAGCCACAGATATTCAGATTCTTATACTATTCCTAAGTATTCTAAGCCAGATATATTCATAGGTTAGTCATTTTCCTAAGTAAGTATCCTATGCCACAGATATTCAGATTATTATACTATTCCTAAGAAATCTATGCCAGAGATATTCATAGATTAGTCATTTTCGTAAGTATTTTAAGCTACAGATATTTATAGCTTAAGCCGTAAGTATTCTAAGCCACATATATTCAGAGTTAATCCTAATCGTAAATAATCTAAGCCACAGATATTCGGGTCTGATATTTGTGCGTGTCTGCGTGTCTGCGTGTCTGATTGTCTGCGTGTCTGATTGTCTGCGTGTCTGGGTGTCTGATTGTCTGCGTGTCTGTCTGGCCGATTGTCTGTCTGGTCGATTTTCTGTCTGGCCGATTGTCTGTCTGGCCGATTTTCTGTCTGGCCGATTGTCTGTCTGGCTGCGTATTTGAATGGCTGCGTATTTGAATGGCTGCGTCTTTGAATGGCTGCGTCTTTGAATGGCTGTGTCTTCGGATGGCTGCGTCTTCGAACGGCTGCGTCTTCGAACGGCTGCGTCTTCGTGTATGATTGTTAGACTGTCTGTGTGTATGATTGTCTCATTGTCTGCGTGTATGATTGTCTGCGTGTATTAATGTAGGCTTGTCTTTTGGTCTAGTTAGTCTAGTTAGTAGGTATGCGTGTCTGCGCGACTTCGCGTCTTCGCGTTTGCGCTTCTAATTGTTTGACTGAATATGTGTCTTCGTGTTTGATTGTATGCGTGTCTAATAGTCTGATTTCTGATTGTCTGATAGTCTGCGTGTCTGACTGTCTGATTGTTTGACTGATTGTTTGACTGACTGCAGGTCTGATTGTCTGCGTGTCTCATCGTCTGCTTGACTGATTGTTTGCGCTTTTTATTGTATGATCGTTTGATTGTCTGCGAGTCTAACTGTGTGTCTGATTGTTTGACTGGCTGTGTGTCTGATTGTCTGCGTCTTTAAATGGCTGCGTGTCTGATTGTTTCATTGACTGATTGTCTGCTTGTCTGATTGTCTGCGCTATCTATTGAATTATCGTTTAATTGTCTACGTGTCTGCTTGTCTGATTGTCTGCTCATCTCATTGTCTGCGCTTCTGATTGTTTGACCGACTTCGTGTATGATTGTTAGACTGTCTTCGTGTCTGACTGTCTGATTGTCTGTGTGTCTCATTGTCTAATTGTCTGCGTGTCTGATTGTTTGATTGTCTGAGTGTCTGCATCAGAGTGTCTGCTTGTATTATGGTCTAGTTGTCTGATTGTGTGACTGTCTGATTGTGTGATTGTCAGCGTGTATAAATAGCGGCGTTTCTCATTGTCTGTGTGTTTCATTGTCTGATTGTCTGTATGTCTGCTTGTCTGCGCGACTTCGCGTTTGCGCTTCTGATTGTTTGACTGACTAGGTGTCTTCGTGTTTGATTGTCTGCTTCTCTAATGGTCTGATTGTCTGCGTGTCTAATTGTTTGACTGAACGCGTGTCTGACTGTCTGATTGTCTGCGTGCCTGACTGTCTGCGTGTCTGAATGTCTGCGTGTCTGATTCTCTGACTGCTTTGTGTCTGATTTTCTTACCGGCTGCGTGCCTGATTATCTTCGTGTATGAATTGCTGCGTGTCTCATTGTCTGATTGTCTGAGTGTCTGCGTGTCAGATTATCTGCTTGTCTTATGGTCTAGTTGTCTGGCTGTCTGATTGTGTGACTGTCTGATTGTGTGATTTTCTGAATTTCTGATAGTGTGATTGTTTGATTGTCTTCGTGTATAATAGCGGCGTTTCTCATTGTCTGCGTGTGCATTGTCTGCATGTATGCGTGTCTGCGCGACTTCGCGTTTGAGCTTCTGATTGTTTGACTGAATATGTGTCTTCGTGTTGATTGTATGCGTGTCTGACTGTCTAATTGTTTGACTGAATGCGTGTCTGTATGCGTGTCTGATTGTTTGATTGTCTGTCTGGCTGATTGTCTGTCTGGCTGCGTCTTTGAATGGCTGTGTCTTTGAATGGTTGCGTCTTTGAATGTGTGCGTCTTTGAATGGCTGCATCTTTGAATGGCTGCGTCTTTGAATGGCTGCGTCTTCGTGTATGATTGTTAGACTGTCTGCGTGTCTGACTGTATGATTGTCTGCGTGCGTGTATGTTTGATTGTCTGAGTGTCTGCGTGTATGATTGTCTCATTGTCTGCGTCTATGATTGTCTGCTTGTCATTTGGTCTAGTTGTCTGATTGTCTGATTGTCTGCATGTCTGCGTGTATAAATAGCGGCGTTTCATTGTCTGATTGTCTGCAAGTATGCGTGTCTGAGCGACTTCGCGTCTTCGCGTTTGCGCTTCTATTTGTTTGACTGAATATGTGTCTTCGTGTTTGATTGTATGCGTGTCTAGTCTGATTGTCTGATTGTCTGCGTGTCTGACTGTCTGATTGTTTGACTGAATGCGTGTCTGATTGTTTGCCTGATTGTTTGACTGACTGCATGTCTGACTGTCTGATTGTCTCTGTGTCTCATTGTCTAATTGTCTGCGTGTCTGATTGTTTGATTGTCTGCATCAGATTGTCTGCTGTCTATGGTCTAGTTGTCTGATTGTGTGACTGTCTGATTGTGTGATTTTCTGATTGTGTGATTGTCAGCGTGTCTGCGTGTCTGATTGTTTGACCGAACGCGTGTCTGACTGTCTGATTGTCTGCGTGCCTGACTGTCTGCGTGTCTGAATGTCTGCGTGTCTAACTCTCTGACTGCTTTGTGTCTGGTTTTCTTACCGGCTGCGTGCCTGATTGTCTGCGTGTATGAATTGCTGCGTGTCTAATTGTCTGCTCATCTCATTGTCTGCGCTTCTGATTGTTTGAGGGACTTCGTGTATGATTGTTAGACTGTCTGCGTGTCTGACTGTCTGATTGTCTCTATGTCTCATTGTCTAATTGTCTGCGTGTCTGATTGTTTGATTGTCTGAGTGTCTGCGTGTATGATTGTCTGCATCAGATTGTCTGCTTGTCTTATGGTCTAGTTGTCTGATTGTGTGACTGTCTGATTGTGTGATTTTCTGATTGTGTGATTGTCAGCGTGTCTGCGTGTCTGATTGTTTGACCGAACGCGTGTCTGACTGTCTGATTGTCTGCGTGCCTGACTGTCTGCGTGTCTGAATGTCTGCGTGTCTCATTCTCTGACTGCTTTGTGTCTGGTTTTCTTACCGGCTGCGTGCCTGATTGTCTGCGTGTATGAATTGCTGCGTGTCTAATTGTATGATGGTCTGAGTGTCAGATTGTCTGCTTGTCTTATGGTCTACATGTCTGACTGTGTGACTGTCTGATGGTGTAATTGTCTGAAATTCTGATAGTGTGATTGTTTGATTTTCTTCGTGTATAAATTGCGGCGTTTCTCATTGTCTGCGTGTTTCATTGTCTGATTGTCTGCATGTCTGCTTGTCTGCGCGACTTTGCGTCTTCGCGTTGCGCTTCTGATTGTTTGACTGACTAGGTGTCTTCGTGTTTGATTGTCTGCTTCTCTAATGTCTGATTGTCTGTTTGACTGAACGCGTGTCTTACTGTCTGATTGTCTGCGTGCCTGACTACCTGCGTGTCTGAATGTCTGCGTGTCTGATTCTCTGACTGCTTTGTCTGATTTTTTTACCGGCTGCGTGCCTGATTGTCTGCGTGTATGAATTGCTGCGTGTCTCATTGTCTAATTGTTTGAGTGTCTGCGTGTCAGATTGTCTGCTTGTTTTATGGTCTAGTTGTCTGACTGTCTGATTGTGTGACTGTCTGATTGTGTGTTTGTCTGAATTTCTGATAGTGTGATTGTTTGATTGTCTTCGTGTATAATAGCGGCGTTTCTTATTGTCTGCGTGTGCATTGTCTGATTGTCTGCATGTATGCGTGTCTGCGCGACTTCGCGTTTAAGCTTCTGATTGTTTGACTGAATATGTGTCTTCGTGTTTGATTGTATGCGTGTCTGACTGTCTTATTGTTTGACTGATTGCGTGTCTGTATGCGTGTCTAATTGTTTGATTGTCTGTCTGGCTGATTGTCTGTCTGGCTGCGTCTTTGAATGGCTGCGTCTTTGAATGGCTGCGTCTTCGTGTATGATTGTTTGATTGTCTGAGTGTCTGAGTGTCTGCGTGTATGATTGTCTGCATCAGATTGTCTGCTTGTCTTATGGTCTAGTTGTCTGATTGTGTGACTGTCTGATTGAGTGATTTTCTGATTGTGTGATTGTCAGCGTGTATAAATAGCGGCGTTTCTCATTGTCTGCATGTTTCATTGTCTGATTGTCTGCATATCTGCTTGTCTGCGCGACTTCGCGTCTCCGCGTTTGCGCTTCTGATTGTTTGACTGACTAGGTGTCTTCGTGTTTGATTGTCTGCTTTTCTAATGGTCTGATTGTCTGAGTGTCTAACTGTGTGTCTGATTGTTTGACTGGCTGTGTCTGATTGTCTGCGTCTTTGAATGGCTGCGTGTCTGATTGTTTCATTGACTGATTGTCTGATTGTCTGCGCTTTCTATTGAATGATCGTTTGATTGTATACGTGTCTGCTTGTCTGCTTGTCTTATGCTCATCTCATTGTCTGCGCTTCTGATTGTTTGACCGACTTCGTGTATGATTGTTAGACTGTCTTCGTGTCTGATTGTCTGTGTGTCTTATTGTCTAATTGTCTGATTGTCTGATAGCGTGAATGCGTGTGCATTGTCTGATTGTCTGCATGTATGTGTGTCTGCGCGACTTCGCGTTTGAGCTTCTGATTGTTTGACTGAATATGTGTCTTTGTGTTTGATTGTATGCATGTCTGACGGTCTTATTGTTTGACTGAATGCGTGTCTGTATGCGTGTCTGATTGTTTGATTGTCTGTCTGGCTGATTGTCTGTCTGGCTGCGTCTTTGAATGGCTGTGTCTTTGAATGTGTGCGTCTTTGAATATGTGCGTCTTTGAATGGCTGCGTCTTTGAATGGCTGCGTCTTTGAATGGCTGCGTCTTTGAATGGCTGCGTCTTCGTGTATGATTGTTTGATTGTCTGAGTGTCTGCGTGTATGATTGTCTGCATCAGATTGTCTGCTTGTCTTTTGGTCTAGTTGTCTGATTGTGTGACTGTCTGATTGAGTGATTTTCTGATTGTGTGATTGTCAGCGTGTATAAATAGCGGCGTTTCACATTGTCTGCATGTTTCATTGTCTGATTGTCTGCATATCTGTTTGTCTGCGCGACTTCGCGTCTTCGCGTTTGCGCTTCTGATTGTTTGACTGACTATATAGGTGTCTTCGTGTTTGATTATCTGCTTCTCTAATGGTCTGATTGTCTGAGTGTCTGCGTGTCAGATTGTCTGCTTATCTTATGGTCTAGTTGTCTAACTGTCTGATTGTGTGAATGTCTGATTGTGTGATTTTCTGATAGTGTGATTGTCTGATTGTCTTCGTGTATAAATAGCGGCGTTTCTTATTGTCTGCGTGTGCATTGTCTGGTTGTCTGCATGTATGCGTGTCTGCGCGACTTCGCGTTTGAGCTTCTGATTGTTTGACTGAATATGTGTCTTCGTGTGTGATTGTATGCGTGTCTGACTGCCTTATTGTTTGACTGAATGCGTGTCTGTATGCGTGTCTGATTGTATGATTGTCTGTCTGGCTGATTGTCTGGCTGCGTCTTTGAATGGCTGTGCCTTTGAATGGTTGCGTCTTTAAATGTGTGCGTCTTTGAATGGCTGCGTCTTTGAATGGCTGCGTCTTCGTGTATGATTGTTTGACTGGCTGATTGTCTGGCTGCGTCTTTGAATGGCTGTGTCTTTGAATGGTTGCGTCTTTGAATGGTTGCGTCTTTGAATGGCTGCGTCTTTGAATGGCTGCGTCTTTGAATGGCTGCGTCTTCGTGTATGATTGTCTGTCTGGCTGATTGTCTGGCTGCGTCTTTGAATGGCTGTGTCTTTGAATGGTTGCGTCTTTGAATGGTTGCGTCTTTAAATGTGTGCGTCTTTGAATGGCTGCGTCTTTGAATGGCTGCGTCTTCGTGTATGATTGTTAGACTGTCTGCGTGTCTGACTGTATGATTGTCTGCGTGCGTGTATGTTTGATTGTCTGAGTGTCTGCGTGTATGATTGTCTCATTGTCTGCGTCTATGACTGTCTGCTTGTCATTTGGTCTAGTTGTCTGATTGTCTGATTGCCTGCAAGTATGCGTGTCTGCGCGACTTCGCGTCTTCGCGTTTGTGCTTCTAATTGTTTGACTGAATATGTGTCTTCGTGTTTGATTGTATGCGTGTCTAATAGTTTGATTGTCTTATTGTCTGCGTGTCTGACTGTCTGATTGTTTGACTGAATGCGTGTCTGATTGTTTGCCTGATTGTTTGACTGACTGCGTGTTTTATTGTCTGCGTGTATCATTGTCTGCTTGTCTGATTGTTTGCGCTTTTTATTGTATGACCGACTTCGTGTATGATTGTTAGACTGTCTGCGTGTCTGACTGTCTGATTGTCTGTGTGTCTCATTGTCTAATTGTCTGCGTGTCTGATTGTTTGATTGTTTGAGTGTCTGCGTGTATGATTGTCTGCATCAGATTGTCTGCTTGTCTTATGGTCTAGTTGTCTGATTGTGTTACTGTCTGATTGAGTGATTTTCTGATTGTGTGATTGTCAGCGTGTCTGCGTGTCTGATTGTTTGACCGAACGCGTGTCTGACTGTCTGATTGTCTGCGTGTCTGAATGTCTGCGTGTCTCATTCTCTGACTGCTTTGTGTCTGGTTTTCTTACCGGCTGCGTGCCTGATTGTCTGCGTATATGAATTGCTGCGTGTCTGAGTGTCTGCGTGTCAGATTGTCTGCTTGTCTTATGGTCTACATGTCTGACTGTGTGACTGTCTGATGGTGTAATTGTCTGAATTTCTGATAGTGTGATTGTTTGATTTTCTTCGTGTATAAATTGCGGCGTTTCTCATTGTCTGCGTGTTTCATTGTCTGATTGTCTGCTTGTCTGCGCAACTTTGCGTCTTCGCGTTGCGCTTCTGATTGTTTGACTGACTAGGTGTCTTCGTGTTTGATTGTCTGCTTCTCTAATGGTCTGATTGTCTGCGTGTCTGATTGTTTGACTGAACGCGTGTCTTACTGTTTGACTGAACGCGTGTCTTACTGTCTGATTGTCTGCGTGCCTGACTACCTGCGTGTCTGAATGTCTGCGTTTTTGATTCTCTGACTGCTTTGTCTGATTTTTTTACCGGCTGCGTGCCTGATTGTCTGCGTGTATGAATTGCTGCGTGTCTCATTGTCTAATTGTCTGAGTGTCTGCGTGTCAGATTGTCTGCTTGTTTTATGGTCTAGTTGTCTGACTGTCCGATTGTGTGACTGTCGGATTGTGTGATTGTCTGAATTTCTGATAGTGTGATTGTTTGATTGTCTTCGTGTATAATAGCGGCGTTTCTTATTGTCTGCGTGTGCATTTTCTGATTGTCTGCATGTATGCGTGTCTGCGCGACTTCGCGTTTAAGCTTCTGATTGTTTGACTGAATATGTGTCTTCGTGTTTGATTGTATGCGTGTATGAATGGCTGCGTGTCTGATTGTCTGCTTGTCTCATTGTCTGCTTGTCTGATTGTTTGACCGATTGCGTGTATCATTGTTTGAATGTCTGCTTGTATGCGTGTCTGATTGTCTGCGTGCCTGATTGTCTGCGTGCCTGATTGTCTGACTGACTGCGTGTCTGACTGGCTGCGTACCTGATTGTCTGTGCATGAATGGCTGCGTGTCTGATTCTTTGCTAGTATTATTGTCTGATTGTCTGCGTATTTATTGTATGATTGTTTGATTGTCTGCGTTTCTCATTGCATGCGCTTCTGATTGTTTGACCGGCTGCGTGTATGATTGTTTGGCTGTCTGATTGTCTGCGTGTCTGATTGTCTGTGTGTCTGATTGTCTGCGTGTCTGATTCTCTGACTGGCTCCGTGTCTGATTGTCTTACTGGCTGCGTGCCTGATTGTCTGCGTGTATGGATGGCTGCGTGTCTGAATGTTTGATTGTCTGATTATGTGATTTTCGGATTTTATGATAGTCTGATTTTATGATTGTTTGATTGTCTTATGGTCTGGTTGTCTGATTGTCTGCGTCTCTGATTGTCTGCGTCTCTGATTGTCTGATTGTCTGATTTTCTGATTGTCTGGTTGTATGATTGTCTGATAGTCTGATTGTCTGCGTCTCTGATGGTCTGCGTCTCTGATTGTCTGCGTCTCTGATTGTCTGATTGTTTGCGTCTCTGATTGTCTGATTGTCTGTATCTTTGATTGTCTGATTGTCTGCATCTTTGATTGTCTGCGTCTCTGATGGTCTGCGTCTCTGATGGTCTGCGTCTTTGATTGTTTGCATCTCTGATTGTCTGAATGTCTGCGTCTCTGATTGTCTGATTGTTTGATTCTCTGCATCTCTGATTGTCTGATTGTCTGATTCTCTGCGTGTCTGATGGTCTGCGTGTCTGATGGTTTGCGTGTCTGATTTCTATGCATCTCTGATTGTCTGATTGTTTGCGTCTCTGATGGTCTGCGTCTCTGATGGTCTGCGTCTCTGATTGTCTGCGTGTCTGATTGTACGTCTGACTGTCTGAATGTCTGATTGTCTGAATGTCTGCGTCTCTGACTGTCTGCATCTCTGATTGTCTGGATTATCTGCATGTGTCATTGTCTCACTGGCTGCTTTCCTGATCTTTTGCATGTCTGATTGGCTGATTGTCTCATTGCCTTATTGACTGCGTGCCTGATTGTCTCATTGTTTTATTGGATTCGTGCCTGATCGTCTGCTTCTATGATTGTCTGCGTGTGTGATTATCTGATTGGCTGATTGTCTCATTTGCTGTTTGTCTTATTGTCTGCATGCCTGATTGTATGCTTC
>JAIPMN010041927.1:0-10348 GCA_020650975.1 Apostichopus californicus
GGCGCTCCGCTTAGATAGTCATCACCTGCTCACGGCCCCCCCCCCCAAAAAAAATTATTTTCGCACGACGCCCCTGCACTGACCACATTCCGGTATAAGAGTGAATTTCCACTCCATTGGAGTAAATCTTAACTCCTCATAGAGTTATATTCACTCATATTAGGAGTGAGGGTTAACTCCAATAGAGTTAAATTTCACTCTTAATTTGAAGTGCGCCGAGTGATCACTCCAATGGAATGAAATCCACTCATTTGTTTTTAGAGGGTTGCTAGATATATTATGAAGAAGAAATTTACATACCAATACATGTTATCGGTCATCGATTGACACAAAAACCCAGATTCTGATGACAGCTGCCTCAAGAAACCCAATAAATGACCTAATTAGCACCGAGCCACCAATGTGGACCATTACCGAAACATCGATGCGTGTTAGTCTTCCATCCCCTTCCTCTAATGCTATTTAAGTCCACATGTGGGCATATCCTGCAAACCTATCGGTAGCCCACAGGGGTTTGAGTTGGGAGAAAGGCCTTGACACCTTGAAACGACAAATGATGCCAACTTCCCTCAAGTTAAAAGTCTGGCTGACTTGGCAAGGCCAGTCAGCATGAAAGAGAAAAAACTTTTTTTGCATTTCTGTCACCAAAGTTGCACATCTTTTTGGTTGCTATTTTGCCTCACAGGTGCCATCTCCTGCGGTCTGGGGGGTGCTGAAATCTCAAATTTTCTCTGTACGTTCCACGCCAACCAAGGTGGCGCTCCGCTTAGATAGTAACCTCCGGCCCCCCCACAAGAAAGAACAGCCCCACCATGGCCCCCCCACTCAAAAAATCCTAGCTACGCCACTGCCTAGACCTATATATTAACGAATCAAGTTTTTACGTAGTAATTTGGACCTAGGCTACACCAAATATCTAACATTTCTTGGGCTCAGCATGTTGCGGGACCTCAAAGTTATTCTGAAATGTTCGTTATTTATTCTTCCTTCAACAATGATTGTGAAGGTTCACATGGATAAAATCTTACATGTATTTCACCTCATTTTGATATTATAATTATAACAATTTCATAAATTTTGAGCCAAAACCACAGGGAGTATATTCAGCTTAAATCCATCTTCGCCCGGGACTGTATATTATTATAGCCTAGGGTACGGTACTGGTACACACAGGGCAGTACGTTACTTGAGATTTGATGCTGTAATGGAATGGATTCGTTTATTATTACGGAGGGCTCCACAATGTCATTAAAGTATCTTTGTCTACGTTTTTAATTTTTAAGAACTTTTTGTTTGAAAGATGGATATGGTACTTATTGAAAGTATATTTTCTGCAGAAAACAACAGCCGATTAAGGATATAAATAAATCTGTACTATTCCCATGTATGTAGTTTATAATCCCTTATTTACATAGCCCCTATGTTACATTCTTCTTGTCTGAAGTTCCAAACATGTGGTGACTTGTTGATAGTTGAAAACTTTTCATTGTGAACTTTGATTTGAAGGGTTGCCCTATTCCAATATCATGGAATAGTGGGGTAACCCCAATTTCTGATTGTGTACAGATTACAAGTTTAATCCATGTGCGAACGTGTTAATCTAATATCGTACGTCTAGTATGAATGAAGGATGGTGTGGGTTGCTTTTTTCCAAGGTTTGTGCTTTTCTTTTTGAAAGGGTATGTTAAAAACAAAGGCCCTAATATAGCGTGTTATTTTGGATGTTTTTTTACAACCGTGCGTGTAAGAGTATGTACATGACCTAGGCTATGCCATTAAAATATGACATGGCCAGTTTGGTAACTAAGTGCTTTGAACCATAGATGAAATGATCAGGAAAATCCCAATAGTAGTATGATGAGGAAAATCCAGGTAGTAGTTACGATAACAGGATTCATGTTGCAGCACTACCAGTTGTGGAAAATTTGCACTACCTCACAACGCTACTTTGACTACAAAGTTGAATCCATTAGTGTCACTGAGTTGTAAACAGATAGAAGACCAATCAATGAATAGGTATTGCAAATTCTACACTTAGTTATTTCTCTGTGTTACAGCGTGATATATGTCCGACCAAAAGAAAAATGGTATTTTCTAATCATACTTTACCAACAGAGAACATAAGCAGTATCAAATGGTTTCTGTATCAAAGTAAACTAGTGCCTGGATTGGTCAAGTGTTATCGTATGAAGAGAACAATACTTGCACTGTTCACTGACAATATTCAGTCTTCTAGGTATCATGAGACAAGATTCAACATATTAGTAAATCAGAGGTCACTTGCAATTGTTTACAATGTATTCAGCATTCACCAGTCAGAATTTACATTATGCATATTCAGTTTGATACTCTGATTCAGTTTGTAGACTAAATAGTACAAGACCAGCAAAAGTTGGCTTTACAACTCCTGTAGATAGGTCAAATCACACCAGGTACATGGGAAGACAAGCAAACCAAAAATGTTTTAAGCTTTCTATTTTCTTCAAATATTGTGATAAATTTTTAAACCAGAACCGTCTTGCCTTACAATGTGTTCATGGCAACGTTAAACTGTGTTTAGTATCTATATGATCACAAAGAATTAGTCAATATCCTTATAAGCTGTCAGGTAAACTTACTTTACCAATAACCCACTGGAAACATATTGTAATCAATAACTGACTATCAAGGTTTTGCAAATTAACTGACAGCTTTATTTAGACAGGAGAATAAAGTGCGGTTATGAGCAAGAAAACAAGCTAAGTAACAAATTTAAAAAAAGACAATTTTGGACTGATTATTTACACTCACAGGGTTTCAATGTGAATGGAATATTTTGAGGTTTAAACCGGACATGTTAATCTAAATGATACAAAATACTATTTATATATAATGGTAAACACCAACTTAATTAGGATGGCAATTTGTTGCAGCAAGTCCTACTGACAATGCTGGATAAAATGCCAGAAGTTTACAATGAGGGAAATGTTTTGTTTTCGTTGTACTTCTACAGAACTTGATTGTGCTTTCAAGTACTTTGAAGAAAATATCAGGTGTTTATCATTAAAACAGCTCAATTTATTTGTTTTAAAGATAAACACCTAATGTTTTCTTCAAAGTACTTGGAAAGCACAAGCACTAGACAAGTTCTTTAACTAAGTACTCATAAAGTTCCTCAAGTACTACTTAAATATTGAGTACCAAATGCATATGCTACAATATTAATAACATAATTCATTGCTTTGCAACATTTACATTTCCCCTGCATACTAACTTTTCAGTGGTTGAATTCTAAAGCATTTTATGCTTTCAAAACATTTTCCAAATAAAAAGTACAAATCACTATAAACAAAGAGTATTTGTAAGGTTTTCATGCATTGTCAATATATGATGTAAAACGTTGTGATTCAAGGCATACAAACAGTCTAGCTTTGAAACCAGCAAAGTTTAGTGCCTGTTGTCTTGTTCTAAATATATTCCTCTTCCACAGAGTCTTACAGAGGAGAAAAACATTTCCAAGTTCATTGATTGCTCTTACTAAACTTAAAGAAATTATTTTATTTTTGTAAAATTGCCCACCCCTCACAGAAACGAAATTGATCTAGCCAAACTTATCGTACAACAAGTAATACTACCTAGTTTAACAAAATGTGTTCACACTTACACAACTTGCTTTCTGGTAATGCTCTCCCACCTAAAAGTCCTGCAAACAATTTTTTTGCTTTTTTGAGTTCACAATCAGAATCTATTGAGTCAATGGCCCTTTTTAGTTCTGATAAATTTATTCTGATGCAACAATTTTAAGCAAGGCATGACCTTACTTTAGGTCAATGCAACAAATTGTGCAAACATATCATGCTGCAATTATCTAATTTGCCATCTTTGCCAAATAGCAAAAGATGTTGAAGCATCAAATGCAGTTGAAATTAATGTAAATAGTGTTCAAAGTGAAAAACCAGTATCTCTTCACTTATGAAAGAGAGCATACACAAAAGTCAGTTACTTTTGGGACAACTACATCATTTGTTTCTAGTATGAACACAAAGAACTAGCTGTCTAACAATATATTAACAAGGTCTAACAGTGAGAAAATATTACATAAAGGAATTGTCTTTCAGGCAATCCTTCTAAGGTAGTTTCAGGTATTACATTTAGATGTCTTCGACAAAAGTACAAATCCCTCAGAATAAGTTCTGACATTGTTGTTTACACTCCTGCCCCATAGAACACAATTACTATGTCAATCAGAAAACTCCATACAAAGAACTGCAGAACTAGAAACTTGTTATATTACTTTCAACTGACAGAAGGCAACTTCCTTTAAATTTCCTCATCCTCATCTGGCAGAGCAGTTTCTTGTGCAACCTGTCAAATAAAAAAAAAAAACAATAGTAACATAATGTTAATGATTGATCCAAATCTTTTTTGTCACAAGATTTTATCCACTCAAAAAGTGCTATGCATACTTTCTTTTCTGAAAAAATGAGTAGACTCTTAAATGCATCTTAAGGCCAAGGATCTAGATATAGAGGACAAATTTGGCGGTTTAGAAGTTGCAAAACGAAGAATATTTATCATTGTTTTTGTGCACAATATTACCACAAAAAATACTGAAAAGATACGTCAACATGGTAGGGTAGTTGTGATATGAGATTTTTTAATAAAATAAAAGCTATCACCATATATTCTACAAGTTGCTCACACCCATTCTCAACTGGATAAAATCCAGTCACAATGAGAGGTCCCTGCTGAGTGCGAGATCCCATGTATGCCAAATAACTGTGTCAGTTAGACTTGCGTTGACCTTAGTTTCTTATTTTTGACAATTTTACTTTTAGGAAACAAGAAACCACACTTATGTTAAGATACACAAAACAGCTGGTACAAACACAATAACCAAGCAGGACCAGCAAACATAAGGTGCAAATTAACCCTGTTACCGCAATA
Source organism: Apostichopus californicus (assembly GCA_020650975.1). Taxonomy (NCBI): domain Eukaryota; kingdom Metazoa; phylum Echinodermata; class Holothuroidea; order Aspidochirotida; family Stichopodidae; genus Apostichopus; species Apostichopus californicus. The sequence continues at coordinate 4,927 of JAIPMN010041927.1, forward strand.
TCACTGTCTTGATCAAACCAATCTTTTACGTGTTTAAAATTTAACAGCAGCTGTCATCCATATACAACAAACCATATGTTCATCTATGATGTGAATCTGTACAGCAGATGTACAGCTTTCTAAACTACTCAAATTTGACACGTTATGTGAAACACAAAACTATAACAGATTGCATATAGCAAGGTTATGGGGTACTTTAAGTAGCCTCTGGGGCTAAATTATGTGTGACATTCTTTGTCTAGGAATCAACTTATACTAATTCATATACATCTTTGTCAAAACTTTTGTCCTTGTTCATAATATGAATGACTTTGCAGTTGATGAATATACAGGACATGTTTTCTATGAAGCTATATGCAAACATCTTTGGTAACCAAGCTCACTTATAGCACTACATTTAGCTATAATGTATGAGTTGTTTATCACAAAGATATCTATCACATTAGTTCAAGATAATTGTTGGGTTTGATTCTCCTATAGCAATGAATACATTATTAGGCATGCAAGCACCAGTAGCTGAGGGGTGTTCGAAGTCTTCAGTCTGGCTGCTTTATATTTGAAAATGGAGGTAGGATTAGAATCAACAGTTTGAAGTCATCAAAACTGATGGTGGAAGACATAGTATAGTCCAAAAGTGATGAACTAACCAAATCAAAGCATGTTGAATGTCTTACCTTCAGTTCATCCTCATACTTCTGTGAGAGGCCTTTATCCATGTGCACCTCTGGCGGTTGAAGTGCAGGCATCTCTGTGAATTCCAAATTTGGGTTACCAACCAGTTTACGAGCCAACCAGAGGAAAGGCTTCTCAAAGTTATAGTTACTCTTGGCACTGACATCATAGTACTGTGACAGATCATAGAATACAACTCAATAAATGCTGCTAATTGGTTAATCGTTAAAGAGTCAATGAGGGTATCTCTACAGAACATTGTCATTCTTACAGAGTCACTCTCACAGACTGCAATGATTTCCAAGGAGGGGCAACATAGATTTATAGACAACAATGATACCAATTGAAAGACACTGTTGTGAGATGAATTACTTAGTAATCTGCTATTTATGTCATGGGTAACAAACACTGGATTTTCAGCTTACAATAATATCACTCATACAGACACTCACCCTTACCATTGCATAGATTCATTTGCCTTCAGCAAGGAATACAGAAATGTTATCTTTGTGATAAAATAAAAATAACAATGTTGCCTTCACTTAGCTATGCAAAACATTACAGTAAATTTAAACCAGAAAGTCTGTTGGCTTTGTGATTCCTGGCCATACAATTTGCTGAAAATTCCACGTTAATATCCGACTAAGACAGAGCAAGTTTAATTTGTCCAAGAATTAAGTGAGAACCAGACAAGATCAGAGATTGTCCATCTCTTTTTTGTAGCACTCCCTTGTGGCCATCAACCATTTCATTCACTGGTAAGGACTTTACAGTATAGAATTTTTATTCCAAAATGTTTCAATATCCAGAAAGAACAGTCTTCCTATATGAAATATAGACACATAAGTGTATTAATAAAAGGACATTTTGTTTACCAAGTTTGAGCTAGCAAATCAGCTTTACCACCAACCATCCCTTTCATAATTGTTTTTAGTGAATGAGAGTTACATGACATTGTTTATATACTGAAATATTTTCACAACATACTGCCAAAGCAAAAGTCATGTAGTACAAATCACAGAGAATATGGCCAAATTTGAGACCATCTGAGATAACTGTTGACCCTGTGACACTATTCTGAGATAACCTGTTGACCCCTTGAAGCTCAGATAATTAAAAATGATAGCCCCCCCCCCCCCGGTGAGAATGTTTAAAGCAAGACTATCAACTTTAAGATGTAGTAATTTCTTAGATGACTGTATGTTTTGTTGAAGATCTATAGAGCCCAAAAGCAACTAAACTGAACTGAATGTGACCAAACTATGTGCACCAAAAGAAAATCATAGCATTATTGTAGCTTTAGTTTTGGAGTTCTCATGTGTATAAGGTTTTCAGACTTAAATGCCTGTTGACCTCATGTGACCTTTGAACTCTACCAATTTCAATGGGGGGTCTTGCAATCACCAAACTGGATCTACATACTACGTATGAAGTTCAAGAAAGATGTACTTCTTGAATTATTTTATTCTACAAATTTTCAGAATTTGACTTAATTTTAGTGTTGACTGCAAATGACCTTTGACCTTCACCAATTTTAATTGGGGTTTTGTACTCAACAAGCTGGATCTGCATACCATGTATGAAGTTCAACAAAGATGTATCGTGTTTACAAATTTTTCAGACTTTGACCTCTGTTGAACCCAAATGACCATTGAACTTCACAGAAAACAATATTGTTCTTATACTCTTATAAGACGGATCCACATACCATGTATGAAGTTAATCCACCATTATCTTTTGATTTACTGTGTTTACAAGTGTCATACACGCACGCCATCACCATTGCATAGATTCCTTTTACCTCAGGCAAGGAATCAAACATGGATCAACTGCAGACAATGCAACATCCATTTAATGGCGGAGCATGTGTTCCAAGATCAAAGAAAGTAATTAAATATATCCTATTGTAGTCAAATCTTTTGAGTGGTTTGGCTACTACATATGATAGCGAACATGTAAGTACTAATTTCATATTTTACATTCAACCTCAAAAATATCTTCCTGATTTAAAAATAACTTACTTGCAGGTTCTTCTTCCTGTGGAAAGTGATGTTCTTTGCTTTGACTTTCCTGTCTTTGATATCAACCTTATTGCCGCATAATACAATAGGGATGCCTTCACATACTCTGACAAGATCTCTATGCCAGTTTGGAACATTCTTGTAGGTGGCCCTGGCTGTTACATCAAACATGATGATAGCGCACTGACCTGCAATAGAACAGTAAGGGGTAATTTCCCTCTCAAAACTGAAAGTCTTTGCCACATTTCCAGCTGTTACTAATAATTTACATTTTACAAAACCTGTCAAGTGCAGAATAAGACCATGTTACATACTTAACCATCATTTGACAATCACTGTCTGAAACAGACAGGTATGCTTCCTTTACACCTCTTAATCATTATCATTGCAGATGAAGGTTGCACCACAGCTTATTCATAAGGACATTAAACACTATGATTGCTATTAAGAAGTAGAAACTGATAATCTCAATCCTTAATACAACAAGAAATCCAGCAGCCTTAGTTACTCCTTGCCATGTTCATATGAAATCATTAACATAAACATAGAGGTTCAACTTTTGATAGTAATCACCTCTTTTATCCACAGAGAGAATTCTAGAACTCACTAAGAAATTCTTGGAAGCTTTACTTTTGAAGTTGCCCCATAATACAATAGGGATGCCTTCACAAACTCTGACAATATCTCTATGCCACATTGGAACATTCTTGTAACAAGCATTTCAGACTTCGACCTCTATGACAAACAATAGTGTTCCTCTACTCACTTATTTGTACCAAACAATGTTTTTTATTTAAGTCATTGGGTTTATAATATTTTCAGACTTTGACCTCTGTGAAAAACTAAGATTATTCTACTCATTAGATGGATTCACATACTATGAAGTTCATCCAAGCTTTGCTTGTGAAGTTATCATGTTAAGGCTTTCAGACTTACACCTTTGTTGAACCCAAATGACCTTTGACCAGTGCAGGTAACAATAGGGTACTTCTACTTGCTAAGATGCATCTACTTACCAAGAATGAAGTTGAACATCGATGTACTTTATGAGTTACTCTTTACAAGCCGAGAAGTCACAATTACAAATAACCATTATGACATAGATTACTTTTGCCTTCGGCAAGGAATCATTGTGTTCAAAATTAGAAACAGGCTATTCCTTATTCTAAAACATTTCATGCATAAAACTTGTCAATTGAAAAATGAATTTTGCATACAATACAAGATTGAGGAATGGTACTTGACAAATCAAAAGCCATACCTTGTATATAGTATCCATCTCTAAGTCCTCCAAACTTTTCCTGCCCTGCTGTGTCCCAGACATTGAACTGAATTGGTCCACTAGATGTGTAAAACACAAGTGGATGAACCTCAACACCCAGGGTGGCTACAGAAGGAAGCATCAATAGGTCATAGATATACAAACACTCCTTCTTTAATATCAAACTTCATCAACTCCTCTAAATGAAGTCTACAGACAGGTGAATCATGACATATAGTTTGCGTACATTTTATTACCAAAACAAAAAGAGGTTAAAGTTCGTTTGTCAGGAAGACATCTACATTTAAATCTATTAACGAGTACACTGTATCAATTGCTTAGTAATTTGTGGCTTTTTCCCCTTTTAGGCTCAACATGACTAAAAGCTGCATGCTGTTGTTCCATATGTGCAAGTTGCTGCTTCACAGTTAACATAACACAGCTTATCCTCAAAGTTGTATCAAGCTATGACTCACTCTGGCATCATCTGCTGGTGCTAATGTATTTAGGTTTGGAACATGCCCACCAAATGTGACCAAGCTGTCTTCCAGTAGATGTTTACCTTCAAACAGAAGTACCCCTTTCCATCCCAACAAAAGTGACAACAAAACAACTATTACCTATGTATTTCTTCTCGAATTCACCAGTGGCATGCCTCTTGACAAAGGTAGTTTTCCCAGTTCCACCGTCTCCTACAAGCACCAGCTGTTGGTTTAAGGTAACAATTTCTTATCTTAATTGTGCTTGACATGACAAACAATGTTATTTGTTTGCTCTCCTGACAACCATACAGTATATTGCACACCTTGTCGAATATTCTTTTCTTCGTAACCAAAATGTGTGTAACACAACAGGCTTTGCCAGCAATCTTAATTAAAAAAAAAAGAACCTCAACATTACTCACAGGGACCTTAACATTCATAAAAACACTCTAAAACTAGAAGAAACTTCATGCACAAAATGAGCCTGCTAAAGTATGCAGACAGTAGGTCTGGAGTGATTTTTGCAATTCTTTTCCATTTTGATCACTTTTTGAAAATTAGCAAAAATCTCACATTTTTGGGGGGTTGTTGCTGAGTTGCACATTGAAATTGCATGTACAATGGTCAGCAAGGTCTAAAAGTGCAGCCAGTGATATGGTAACCACATCTAATAAATTCACAACACACTACCATGTTACTTTGAAATTGAAAACAAAGTAACAGATTTTGCAAAACAATTGTCAAGATTTGACAAAACAAATATTTCATACTATATTTCAATACTACTGTAGGTCATTCTATTCTAAATCTCTGAACTATACCAAGGTGCCAGACCCTAATTTTGCTAACACTCCACCACATTATTCCAAAATGTATACACAAAATGAAGGAATAAACAGTTTTAGTAGGTTCTGTAAATCAAGCACTCTATATTCTATATTTATAACATATTTATCTTTTGTGTTGAAAATATTGCCACTATGATT
>JAIPMN010041930.1:3241-14420 GCA_020650975.1 Apostichopus californicus
ATGTATTGATGGACGGAAGGACGGACGGACGGACGGACGGACGGACGGACGGACGGACGGACGGACGGACGGACGGACGGACGGACGGACGGACGGACGGACGGACGGACGGACTGAATGTAAAATATGGAACCACACGACCTAATGATGGCGTTGGTTTTGTGTTAACACTATTATTATTTTTTGGTTAACATCCTGCCTTGAAAATAAATAAAAAGGTAGACAAAGTAAAAGAAATACAGAACGTATAGTGACACCGTGACATCACAAATTTACAAAGTGACAGCAATCAGAAAATGACTTTCTAAAGTAGCATATCTCACAAACGGAATAAGATGTTTTCTTCTGGTGGAGTTTAATATTTACAAGGAACTCTGTCGTAAGAAGTTAAAGATGATGTTTGATTTTATGACCCCTATAAAAGAAAGAATGTCTAAAATGATATTAATATAAGAAAAAATAAGAAAAATAAATTCCTTGTTTTAGTTCCATCAAATGAGATACTAGGTAGATTTAATAACAATAAAAAGCATCCCTAATTTTGAGGATCAATCTAAACATGACTGCTTTTAATAGATCAACATTTCAATAAGTCTTGTGGTTGGGTTTTTTATTTTAAATGAGTCAGTCTCACCAAACAGCCTTGACTCTAGAAAAAATCGTTAGTAATGTTATTGGCTTGACGCTCCGGTGAAAAACAAATGTACACTCGTTGCGTGTGTTATGACACAAGTTCGATGAAAATGTTTACCTTTAGATTCTAGGTCTGCAGTATTTTGTAAAAGTACAACGAAGTCTAACATATCAATAACAACAATTTATCACCGCGTAAAAAGTAAAAATTGAACACATTGGGCAAACTTCTATGTTGATAACTTGTTCCGATGTTGCTGAGATAAAAAAAATTGAAATGTTATTAATGTTATTCGAATAAGTACGTTGCGCAATAATTGATGATGTTATCCCTTTATTGTTAGCCAAAGTTTCGCCATTTCGCCAATCTTTCTTCACCATCAACTCCCCACTAACCCCCACCCTACCGACACCCCCACCCAACCGACACCCCTACCACATGCCACCGCGCAGGGATGCGTTAACTGACAGCATATAATATGAAAAAGATTGCAAAAAGGGTGACATTAAATTCATGTCCAGACAGACAACCCGACCCAATATGTTATGCGTAGTTATGTAGAATCGAGAAACAGTGCCTTTGCTTTCAAGTGGTTGTAATATTTAATACCACATTTTCTGTAAAAAGAATTCAAACATGAATTTTTCTTGAATCTCTATGACATTTTTTTTTCTTTGGAAATTTCATTTCTTTCAAATGTCTTATCATTTTATATGTCCTTACTTTCAAATTTCTTTTATATCCATTTTTTAAAACTTTTTTATTTGTCTTTGCTGTTGACCTTGCTTATATCATTTCACACGTCTGTTCAATCTCTGTTCTACTTCCTTTTGTTTTTTCATTATATCTCTCTCTTTCTCTCCCTTCTCCCTTTCTGTGTCGCTAAAGTATATAAGCTTAAAATAATTGGCCGACCATGGTCGATACTGTTATGTTTTACCAATCGACCGTGTGCCTTGTTGGCTTAGTTTTGACTATACTCGAAGTGAGAACTAATTCAGTATGATTCAGACATATACCAATATATGTGTATATACCTTTATAAACGCGGAACTACCCAAGAAGTAAATTGACAAGGGCAAATTTACATTTTTAAGTGGTTAGTTCTCCCTCTTCTCCCCATCACTTGAGAATAGTCAAGTTTCTGACAAGTCTTTTTGAAGCTCATCTCTATTCGTGAAATGTAGATTCGGGACTGGCTTTCAGGCGAAAACATGTTCATTGCATGAGACCAATTTGCAAGGCAAATAAGGCCAAAGCGGGTGTGTGTGTCAATATGAGTTTTATTCCAATGTGCAACGATGTTCGCGGACTGTGTAAAAAACGAGCGCCAGCATTGAAATGTTTGAGTAAGATATGTAAAAAATACCCTCGGAAGAGAAAATTGAAAGAAAAAAAAGAATCGTAGAATGTTCACATAGTTGTTACGATGTTGGAAGGAACATTGACAAATAAAATTACTATTGGGTTATTCGTTTGTATATTGCTGATGTTGTTGTTGTTTTGTTTATCTGTTTGTTTGATATCGCATTTGAAACTGTACATTAATATTTATGTCAATTTCATCTATACTTGTAATGAAGACGGTACGAGTATGTCTCTCGTAATGGTGATTTTTAGAATATATTTGCAGAAAAAATAATAATGAACATTAAGATTTTCTCCAGATTTTACGATTCATTTCCTAACTGAGCTACTTTTTCTTAAAAACGTGAGAAAAAAGTTATCCATTAATTTATGGTTTTGAATCACAACAGGTGATAAGCACTTCTAAAGGAGCGTGAAGGTGCTACAACAGATGTAATTTAGGCCTATCGTAGGTTTCATACGTGTGTAGCAAAGCCTAGCCTATTTTACATATTAGAACCAGTGTAACCAGTAGAAACTATAGTTATGTTTTTTTTTAAATCGGTCGTCGGTTATTTGCTGGGCTGTGGGACGAACATTGTAACACATTTGTTACATATTGTTACAGTAAGAAATGTAAAACTGTTTAACTCAAGAAAAAGTATATAACAAACGACTGGTGATAGGAGACTATAATTGTGTTTATTGAGCAAAGCGAGAAGCTGGCGATAGAGGACTAAATTTGGTTTATTCTGAACGAGAAAAGAGAGGACAAAAGGTTAAAAACGAAGTGTCAAGAAGAGTGAGAACTGTAAAGTTGTTAAATACAGCCTGCAATAACTGATAAACGATCTTAAAACCATTACCAGTTTCTCCTGATAACACTTAATGGAATGTGGTGGCCTCTCAAAACATTAAAACCAGCTCACAGACTTACAACTTTACAAATGGGCGTCGAAACTCATTTAATTACACAGACTGTATTATGTACAGTAATGGGCGTCTCTAAATTACTAGATACTATATTACCGTCCTATATGTCGCATTAGTCCCTATACAAACGTAAACCTATTGCATATTGCGATATCATCACCAACATTATATTAAAAAGTCACAAACGTTAAAATATGAAAGCTCATCCGCTTGAGTCTTGCATGTGACGTCAACGTTTGGTGACTGGAGAGGGTTTATGTTTCATTGTTACCTCAAACAGCCCACACTCTTTGAACTTTATCTGCTATTAGTTCTATTTTTATACCCCAATCATTCATTTCGTTTTATTAATATAACACTCTGCGTGAGTAAGATTATGCGTTGTGGAGGCTAGCCATTTAATTAAAGGGGTGTTTTAAAGCCATCACGATGCCAACTTTCTTTCCCCCCTTCCTATTATAAGTCTCGAAAGGCAGAGAAATGATATGTCTATATTGGAATATTAATGGTCGGTATATATGGCCTACTGTTAAGATAAAGATGCACTCTTGAATATTGGAGGGTTATATACTATAAGATATTCAATGGTATAGATCTTCAAGCCTATATCATGTTTCAAAATTATGATAGAATCGTTGAAAACAAATTCCATGTATATGCAATGACGTAAAGGGGAAGACAAATTTGTGTTGCTGTTTATCAAGCGACAATGTAAGTAATGGTAAGGGAAATTAATCAGTGCACGTTTCATTTTGATGTTTTTGGTTTGTTTGATTTGATTGGTTTATGCGTCAAATTATGTATCAAACAAGAAATACCGCATATCTTTCACAGTAACTGTTAGCTGAATAGCTCTTCACAAACTTGTGCAAATATTATCAGATCTCAAATTTTCCTTCAAGGCCATATTGTATCGGTTTTCAGCATAAGGTGAACTTTATACTGAACAATCGGTTGTTAAAGATATGAAGTATAGAGGGGCTCGAAGTCTAGAATTGGAACGAAAATAGACTAAGGACATTTCTTAGAATGATCGGATGGACAGACAGCTTAATTGGAACATTGAATAATAATGAATAGAGGGAAATTAGACAGAACAAAGGGAAGTAAGATGAAAGGAAGCAGGTGATGAAAGGACTACGGAGATGGAAGGGTCGAGCAGAAGAACAAATGTAGAGGTGCAGAGGGCGTAGCAATCATAGAATTAATCATATACTGATGTGCATCTTAGAGGGCGCTACAATCATAGAATCAATCATATACTGACGTGCATCTTAGAGGGCGTAGCAATCATAGAATTAATCATATACTGACGTGCATCTTAGAGGGCGTTACAATCATCAAATTAATCATAAACTGACGTGCATATTTTCGGTTGTTCCTGTGTTTTTCTCTTCTTTGTTGCTTTTTTGTTCGATCCAACAAACATGCTCCAAACTCCAAAATCTATTTCGTAACATATATTCATAATAATTTTCTCGTGTTGCTTTTTGTTTGGTGCTTTTCATTTGATGGAGTTGATATAAAGTATATGTATAAACGGTGTAACGTATAATTCTCGTAGAGCCTCGGTAAAGTACCAGCGGTTAAAAATCATTTCAAACGTTGATAGTTGACAAAAGCGAACACGTGATAGATTTATAAAAAGACGGTCAAAGCTATCTATGCACTGACCCTCATTAGAAAGAATTAATAGATTGCCATTTTATCCTATATTACCCGCTTACGTAGCATATGAACTCCGTTTTCAAAATGGCGGCTGTTTACATCAACCGTAGATAGCAAATCTATTAAAAAGTGCGTGTATGCTATTCCCTAGTGTATATATGTATATGTGTCGAAGTATAAATGAGATATTTATGCTTGTTTTAGTTACCGGTGAGGGTAAGGAACAGATGGTGATCATAGTCAGGTAACGGGATCACCTATTGAATGTGGTGTCCGGACGTGTCAACGCGAAGATCAAAATTCATTGCGACATAATATAATCAATCTGTGACGCAAAACAAGTTGATTATTTTTCAGATATGTTTTAAGGTCAAAGACGATTTGAGAATATAAGGGTAAACCAAGTTCTATCTCATTATCACTGGAATAAATATGCAAGGGGGCTCCATTTTGGTATGCTTTTTGTCTCTTCGAGGTCACCTTCACAAATATAACTAGTTTATTAAACTAGATATTAAATCATAATTAACTACGTTACAGTTATTCAACCTTCGCAGAAAATGAAAATAAAAACTAATGCATTTTTGGTTAATTTTTATATGCATATGTGGAGTTTCTTTTTAATAACGCAAGTATGATATGCATGTATTAACAATTATAGATTCATATTAATATATACAAAAATACAAAGAACTAAATAAAGGAGACAAAAACATATCAATATTTAAGTTCTAGTAAATTATTTTCTTTCCCCAGCTTTTCAATTTACTTGTGAGTTTTGGAATTGGAAAGAAAGCTGAACGAGGACTAGTCAATTCCTCGTGAGAATGTTTTATATGAACGATACTTCTCGATAGTCTAATCCATCTTTACTAGATAGAATAGTCCGTACGTCCGATGAATATTAATCATTGAAGGCTAAGACGTTTAGTTCTAACCAAACTAGTTTATGAGTTCAATCAGTTTATGAAGACTGATAATAAAATTCAGGCAAAGCAATGAGTCTAGTTAGCCTCTCAAAATCAAGCGAGACTAGTCTATGTGAAGACGGGATGCTCGGTCCCTAAGTCAGATAATGTAACTCTTCTGCTGAATTCCAGTGTAAGCTGTAACTCGGGTTAGTCAAACAAAATAGAACAGTCATGTTTAATCAAAACACAGTTGGTATTTTCACCATAGTCACAATTTTTTTACCTTTCGAAATTGTACGAGGGAAGAGTCTTGCCCAACGGTCGCTGCATAAATTAAAGATAAATAAATTTCTTCTCTCCGTCCCGTGTCTACTTATCCCCTTACATCTATCTCTTTGTGTTCACCATGCTCATTAACCTGTCTGTATTCTGTGCGTGGTTTTGTCCCTTCTGTTACTGTTACTTGTCATTTAGCCTTTGAAGAAGATCCTGCTAGGATCGAAACGTCAGGCCAACTTACTTTTACAAATTCTCCTACACAGGCTCTCTAGTGGATAAGCAGTTTGCTAACAGTTTTATTTTATTTTAAATTAAAGATTTTAAAAATCATCAAAGAAACAACAACGCATTACTTGAAAAGATTTGAAATCTCTTACGACATCAAGTATCCATTGGTGTCGTTATCTATCATGTTGTTAATTGACTAGTTCGTCGTCTATTGTTTTATATAAATCATGACCCAAATTGTCAGAAGGTGGTAATCCGATATTCCGGTGAAGAATCTAGTGAGGGCCATCTTCTCCCGGATAGATCATATACTCAGTTACGTCACACCCCAGTGGTTACTCTGTAGGAGGAACGGCCTTCACCTTCATAACATAACGGTCTCTCTATATGATCCTCTCCATTCATTGGACAAGGTCTATCCAGTTACAGCTGATTTAAATGACGTCAATCATTAATCAGAGAATTCACTTGGGAGGGCCTTTAAAAATGTCTATATGTATAACCATTTGGGTCATTCCATATACTCAAGTGGGGGGAGGGGAAGCTCAATGTGTGACTGAATTTTGGTGACTCTGGTATGCTGTTTATCATGAGTTCCATTTAATGTGACGTAAAATCAGTACATTATAATTAAATCGTAACAAAGCAAATCGACCGTTTATTGAGCCTGGCATGATAAATCCTTCGTTGTAGAGTTTGTCATCTGAAATAGAGATGTCAACATTATCTGTTCTGTCACGTGATAGGGATACTAGAAAATGACACCAATCGACAGACCCCTCTTTTATGGAGAGTCGCACATTATTAGATTATATCACTAGTAATATCATGATATTTTAGTTTTTTTGTTTCTTTTTTGGTAGTCTTGCTGCAATTTAAGTTCGTACATTTACTGTTTACATTTGTAATTAGTAACTTGTATGAGATACACGTCAAAGCAAGTCACACTAGCATACCTTGCTTGTCATCAATGTGACGAGAGGTCATCTAACAGGAAGTGACGCGTCGTGGCAAACTATGTTTTGGTAAAAGTGTCATAGATGTCTAGAATTATAAAACAAACGTCATATAACTTGTTTCCACCTGGACTGTTCGATGTATAGTAACTCTGTAAAGGAAGGAGTAAGTTATGGCAGCTAAACCGCACAAGTTCAGTTCCAATGTTAGTTGAAAACAATAACTTGAAGAACAACAACAGAAGGATACAAAAATGCAATGCATTGTGGATGACATATTAACAACATAAACACGATTCACAACTTCGACACAGCGTTTAGTATAACTTGTTTTGTAGGCAACAGATATAGTACTTTGACCTTTGTTGAAAGATCCAACTTCCTGAAGCTTTTATTGGCGTTTACGTCTACAATTTCCACCCTTCTTTACGTTTGCTGGTTCTCGATTTGTGCCCTCACACCATTTATCGTATTCAATTTCGATCTTTCGATAATTCCATTATTCCTATGATTGGGTAAGCTCCGCTTACATCCCTCGTCAAGTGACAACATCACAGTGAATCCGGCTAGGTTTCATGCTGCTCGAAATCCAGGTGCAAAAGATTTCATCTTCTTCTATCGTTCAACTTTTCTTTCTTTTCTTTCCCCGCGAGTGCCCAAGGCTAATGAAATCACCGCAGTACTCGGAACATCTTCTAACATGCCCTAATTCCCTGCCTGCTTCATTTAAAAGCGACGATAGAACACCATCAAGCATGACGTCAGACAAACCTACATGTGACGTCACAATTTTCCAACCTCGGGACATAATTTTTTTTCGCGCCGTCGGAAGTGCACTGGTTACCGTCTGCGATGAGTTATAGCATCCCGCGTAGCGCGGTGGGACTCGACGAGACGGCTATGGCATTTTTAGCATAACTGTTCAGGATCCTTGGTCGAAAGACGCCTGGCACTTGACACAACATAAAAATCCTCGGTCCAGAAAGATGTCGGTATAGTAATGTAACGATACATTTTGCGGGCCTCTTATCTATTTTTAAATTTGTTTTTATTTCAACCAGCTCAGGTTGTGCCAAAGCCCATTAGTTTATGAGGTTTTAGTGTTCTTGTTTTTATTTTGAATCATGATATGAGACGGGAGTACTCCCAATGGATTTAATGAGCCTTCGATAAAGCAATGAGATTGTGGAAATATGGGCTCTCTTTGATCAGATGATATCGCCACAACTTGATCCCCCCCCCCCAAAAAAAGCATATGATGATGACGACCTTTGTAAGCGATAGCACTAAAAGTCACTAGAAAGTTCAAACATGAATGCATGATGCGCATTGATGTCATACTTGCACGTTGTTTCACTTGGCTTGCGACAAGTAGTCTCTTTAAGAAGAGGACCAAAATGTTTCGGGGGTTCGTGTTTCTTACAGAGTCGCTGAGAAAGTTTATCGTTAAACGTATTTGAACTTCTGCGCCATAACGTTGTCATCATTATACTTGCGTCCACGAATCATCCATGTGCTGATGACGTTTCGTAGATATCAGTGTGCGGATATACCTCAATTATTTCTCTCTCTCAAAATATAACACCTGGAGGAATATTTCGCAGAACTGCTACGGTAATTATAATTTGAAAATATATTGCGATCAAAAGGGATTCCGGTAAGTCAAAAGAATGATTTATTTTCAAGAAATGTCGAATTACATTAAGACCTGTCTCTATGTATAGTTTCTAGTAACGGTTATAGTATGGTTACTTAAAACATGATTCATGGTGTTTATATGTGTAGAACGACTGTACGTGCATGTGTGCGTGTCCACAAAAGTGACGTTGTTGAATGTTTGTGCCGTCTGGCAAATTCTTACCCTCGGGCAAAGTCTAGTATTGTTCTTTACCAGATGGCGAAGAACGCTGCGCCGTATTTTACAAGCAAACAATTGCACCATTCCCCTGTAAACCATATGTTACTACATTGTTATTGAGAACAGAGTGAGGTACAATGCCAAATTCCTTTCTTTTCTCACATTTTGAGGCAGCATCGTATAGGATGAAAGACAGTTTGTACTCCTTTTGCGAATATTTAGCCCTGCATGTATGTGTGTGTATGTATGTGTATTTTAATGTGTTTATCATATTGACATGCACCGAATACCTCTACAGCGAGTGTGTACTCGTCTTCTGTGTTATAGTTAACTGTACTAGTACCCGTGGATTTGTACTCGTACTAGTGGCATTATGGAAATCATAATCGTGCAAGATTACGTAATGGTACTCGAGAATTTTGTACTCGTAATCACAGCATGGTGATTTACATCTGTACTTATGCTGTTGTACTCCTATACACCCAGTCAGGACATGTACACAAACTATACTGTGTAACAAGTAAGCCTAGTACAGTAAAGGTCAGTTGTATAATGTGTTAAAATGAACACTAGTTACACCATACTGAACGCACGCACAGAAGCCATGGCTATATGTAAGATTATCAACTCCTCGGGTTTTTATTGTACGAGATATAAGACCAGATCATTTTCTCTGTCAGTTTGTTCTATTCTCTTATCGTACGAAGATGATCATACTATGATATAAAATTTAGCTTTTTTTCATTTTTTCTTTTTTGCCATGACCTTCAGAAAACCACACCGTTGGTCTGTTTTAATGAATTTGAGACTCGGAAAAGAACCGGGGCGAACACAATGTCATTTTTTCGCTTGCAGATAATGATGTGGAATGCAGGGAGAAAAATAGCATTATATATAGCTATGTTCATTGATCAGAAACATCGATGTACATACTGTACTTTTGTTTATTACATAGCTACAAAGATGCGTGTTGTGCTGTAGTTAATGCATAGCAATAGATTACTTCTGAAATTCTTGTGGATTATTGGTGTCATTTACAGACATTTCATGGATAGGTGAGCACTTTGCACAAAACAATAATTTACTACGGGGTATAGTACTGCGTGGAGAGTCGTATACAGCAATATACAAATTGGGGAATGCCATTGTCAAAGACAATTCATTGGACCAAATTGGTGTGATACGAAATACACAAATTATGTTCTGTTCAAACTATTTAATCGAAACAGAAGCCAATGTATTTCTATTTCCTTCTGAGATATTGTGTAAGCAAGACATTTAACATATGCCCGTGTATATGTTTGCTAGGTGTGGTTGTCTGTGTGTGTGTTTTTTTATATTTTTATCTTCTCTTTTTCTAAAGGATTTTTTCAGTTTGCTAAAGTTGATTGCTTAGAAAAACTGCTGAACATTTTCTGTATCTTTGGTCGAAAGCCACATCCTCATAGTATTTTTTGTATCGCGAATATATTCATTTTTCAAATTTATTTTGTAAATATTTCTACAATTCTACTTTTCCTTCCCTTCAAAATTAGGAATATGCATTTAGTCAACAGTATACGATGGCGTAGTCCCTTAGTGTAAATATGCTCTTTGGTTTGCTTACTTCAAGTTGTAAACTTAACTTAGGCCTGTGGGCCTATACTTTTTAATTCGCTCAGTCAAGAGTTGATAACATGGCATCATATAAGATTTACTTACAGTTTAAACCTACATCAATATGATTTTGATTACAACACAAGATGAAGTTGATTTGATTGATGGTTGGAACGACATTTCCATATCTTGAGATGATGATTCATCTACCTCTGACGTCAACAGTTAGTCACTCTCGTATCTTCTGTTATCTGTTTGTCTCTTACATCATAAATCTTACTACCAAAGGTCAGGGTGTACATCACGTCTGAATCATAGAGAAAGCAAAACCAGATCAGAAACATATCATGTTCGACCCTTCAAATCAATCAACCATACCTCACTCGACGATAACATATCATACTTCCTTTCAATTCCACGGCTAGAATTTCGTTGTATCAACTTTTGAGATTTAGATTCAAGAAACTTATACAACACTCTACTACATTTCAAGAGGTGTTTGTATAATTCGAATGTGCTGAAGTGTACCATACACACGTACACAAAAGTATCACTATGCATGTGCACCATACATTTTGGTAAATTTAACCGTAAAACATTACATGAAATTTGTGATAACTACGCAACGTCAAAGATCTCTGATGCAATTCAAATGTCAAAGAGACATTTTGTTATTTTCGTATTCAAAGATATACTTGTATACTTCATGCATATGCAAATACAATCGAAATTTATTAATAATTAAATCGTGAAAAAAAGGGATGCGTAT
>JAIPMN010041933.1:0-10636 GCA_020650975.1 Apostichopus californicus
ATATATATAAGCAGTCTTATAGTCAAAATCTTTCCAATTTTGTTCTATGTATAACACAACCTCTCTCCGTATTTAAACCTAGCTGGTGTTACTACATCTATGAAAATAACATCTGATGTCGCTACAGGTAGGCATTTCATTTTTAGCAATATAAATGCAGATACTTTTATTACCTTCATGAAATATTTCTGAATGATCGTTTTGATATGTATTTTAACTTAGATATGTTATGGTTAATATAGACACATATGACGAGTATGTTGACATTATCAAAGCGGACGGAATTACTATTTGTTGTTGACAGTGATAATAGCTACTCATACGTTGGACCGGTTATTCGTGTACGTTGCGTCTAACATGTGCCTGCAGAATGTAACTTTGATTCATTTAGAGTAAATGATTTCCATGTAAATTCAAATGTGAATCGCAAGGTATTTATGAAACGGTGTTTTACTTAATCATACAGGTCCCAATAGTAGTACAGTGGGCTCGACGACAGTTTCAACGGTGTCAGACGGGACACCGCCATTGACTAATGAAACAACGCCGTCTAGTGGTACAACTGCAAATTTGTTCTATCTTAAACAATAACAAAACCTCAATCTTCACGTGTAGAATTTCCATAGTAAATCAAACAATATTAAGTTGACAATTTCTCGCTATTGATTACGGAAATACCAGTATAGGCAAACTGGACAATATATGTTTAAATGTTCCCGTAAGTCTGTTAAAAATGTACTACTACAAGACATTTCCATCCTGAGTGTTGCTATAACTTGATACAAATATTATACATAATTTGTGTGATATGAATTGGCCTTAGATCGTTTGTCTGGGAGTATTCCGGTAAAATATAATCAAGTAGAATTATCGTTAAATCTTTCCTATTATTGTTTTTTATATATCACAACCTCCCTCCATAAATTTTCCTAGCTGGTGTCACTACATCTATGAAAACAACATCTGATGTCGCTACAGGTAGGCATTTCATTCTTAGCAATATAAATGCAGATAATTTTATTACCTTAATGAAATGTTTCTCAATGATTCTTTTGATATGTATGTCAACTTAGATATACTATAGTAACGGTAGACATATGTGACGAGCATGTTGGCATTACCAAAGCGGACGGAATTACTATTTGTTGTTGACAGTAATAGCTACTCCTGCGCTGGACCGGTTATTCGTGTACGTTGAGTCTTACATCTACCGGCAGTATGTAACTTTGATTCATTCAAAGTATATGATTTCAAGGTAAATCCAAATATGAATACCATGTTTTGTATTAAACTGTTTTTCTTGATCATGTAGGTCCCAGTAGTAGTCCAATGGGTTCGACGACAGTTTCAACGGTGTCAGACGGGACACCGCCATTGACTAATGAAACAACGCCGTCTCGTGGTACAACTGCAAGTTTGTTCTATCTTAAACAATAACAAAACCTCAATTTTCACATGAAGAATTATAAAGAAATATAACTTGACACAAATATTCGACATAATTTGGTTGATATGAATTGGTCTAAGATCGTTTGTCTGGGATTTTTCCAGGCAAAAAATATATATAAGCAGTCTAATAGTCAAAATCTTAAATTTTATGTATCACACAACCTCTTCCCATATTTAAACCTAGCTGGTGTCACTACTTCTATGAAAACAACATCTGATGTCGCTACAGGTAGGCATTTCATTCTAAGCAATATAAATGCAGATACTTTTATTACCTTCATGAAATATTTCTGAATTATCGTTTTGATATGTATTTCAACTTAGATATGTTATGGTTAATATAGACACATATGACGAGCATGTTGACGTTACCAAAGGGAACGAAATTACTATTTGTTGTTGACAGTGATAATAGCTACTCATAATCTGGACCGGTTATTCGTGTACGTTGCGTCTTACATGTGCCTGCAGAATGTAACTTTGATTCATTGAGAGTAAATGATTTCCATGTAAATTCAAATGTGAATCGCAAGGTATTTATGAAACGGTGTTTTACTTAATCATACAGGTCCCAATAGTAGTCCAGTGGGCTCGACGACAGTTTCAACGGTTTCAGACGGGACACCGCCATTGACTAATGAAACAACGCCGTCTCGTGGTACAACTGCAAGTTTGTTCTATCTTTAAAATTAACATTTCTCAATCTTCTCATGTGGAATTCTTCATCGTAGATAAACAACATATTAACTTGACAATTTCTCGCTATTGAGTACGGAAATACCAGTAGGCAAACTGTACAATATATTTCATAATGTTTCCGTAAGTCTGCAAAAAAATGTACTACATGAAATCACCATCATGAGTGTTGCTATAACTTGTTGCAAATATTATACATAATTTGTGTGATATGAATTGGCATTAGATCGTTTGTCTGGGAGTATCCGGTAAATTATAATGAAGTAGTATTATCTATAAAATCTTTTCTAATATTGTTTTTTATATATCACAACCTCCCTCCATAATTTTACCTAGCTGGTGTCACTACATCTATGAAAACAACATCTGATGTCACTACAGGTAAGCGTTTCATTCTTAGCATTATAAATGCAGATAATTTGATTTCCTTTATGAAATATTTCTCAATTATTCTTTTGATATGTATGTCAACTTACTGTAGATATACTAGAGTAACTGTAGACACATGTGACGAGCATGTTTGCATTACCAATGCGGACGGAATTACTATTTGTTGTTGACAGTGATAATAGCTACTCATACGCTGGACCGGATATTCGTGTACGTTGCGTCTTACATGTGCATGCAGATTGTAACTTTGATTCATTGAGAGGGTATGATTTCCAGGTAAATCCAAATATGAATATTAAGTTACTTCTGAAACTGTTTTACTTTGTCATGTAGGTCCCAGTAGTAGTCCAATAGGTTCGACGACAGTTTCAACGGTTTCAGACGGGACACCGCCATTGACTAATGAAACAACGCCGTCTCGTGGTACAACTGCAAGTTTGTTCTATCTTAAACATTAACAAAACCTCAATCTTCTCATGTAGAATTTTCCATAGTAGATCAAAACTAACTTGACAATATCGTGATATTGATAACGGAAATACTAATAGACAAGCTGCACAATATAGTTGGTAAATGTTTCTGGAAGTCTGCTAAAAATGTACTACTACAAGAAATTTCCCACATGAATGTTGCTATAACTTGATACAAATATTCGACATAATTTGGTTGATATGAATTGGTCTTAGATCGTTTGTCTGGGATTATTCCAGGCAAAATATATATATATATATATATAAGCAGTCTTATAGTCAAAATCTTTCCAATTTTGTTTTGTGTATAACACAACCTCTCTCCATATTTAAACCTAGCTGATGTCACTACATCTTTGAAAACAACATCTGATGTCGCTACAGGTAGGCATTTCATTCTTAGCAATATAAATGCAGATAATTTTATTACCTCCATGAAATATTTCTAAATGATAGTTTTGATATGTATTTCAACTGATATAAATGATAGTTAATATAGACACATGTGACGAGCATGTTGACATTACTAAAGCGAACGAAATTACTATTTGTTGTTGACAGTGATAATAGCTACTCATTCGCTGGACCGGTTATTCGTGTACGTTGCGTCTTACATGTGCCTGCAGAATGTAACTTTGATTCATTGAGAGTAAATGATTTCCATGTAAATTCAAATGTGAATCGCAAGGTATTTATGAAACGGTGTTTTACTTAATCATACAGGTCCCAATAGTAGTACAGTGGGTTCGACGACAGTTTCAACGGTTTCAGATGGGACACCGCCATTGACTAATGAAACAACGCCGTCTAGTGGTACAAGTGCAAGTTTGTTCTATCTTAAACAATAACAAAACCTCAATCTTCTCATGTGAAAATTTCCATAGTACATACAAAAATATTAAGTTGAAAATTTCTCGCTATTGATTACGGAAATACCAGTAAAGGCAAACTGGACAATATATGTTTAAATGTTTCCATAAGTCTGTTAAAAATGTACTACATGAAATCACCATCATGAGTGTTGCTATAACTTGATACAAATATTATACATTATTTGTGTGATATGAATTCGCATTAGATCGTTTGTCTGGGAGTATTCCGGTAAAATATAATGAAGAAGTATTATCCTTAAAATCTTTACTATTATTGTTTTTTATATATCACAACCTCCCTCCATAATTTTACCTAGCTGGTGTCACTACATCTATGAAAACAACAACTGATGTCACTACAGGTAGGCATTTCATTCTTAGCATTATAATTGCAGATAATTTGATTTCCTTTATGAAATATTTCTCAATGATTCTTTTGATATGTATGTCAACTTACTGTAGATATACTAGAGTAACTGTAGATACATGTGACGAGCATGGTGACATTACCAAAGCGGACGAAATTACTATTTGTTGTTGACAGTGATAATAGCTACTCATACGCTGGACCGGTTATTCGTGTACGTTGCGTCTTACATGTGCCTGCAGATTGCAACTTTGGTTCATTGAGAGGGTATGATTTCCAGGTAAATCCAAATATGAATATTAAGTTACTTGTGAAACTGTTTTACTTTGTCATGTAGGTCCCAGTAGTAGTCCAATAGGTTCGACGACAGTTTCAACGGTGTCAGACGGGACACCGCCATTGACTAATGAAACAACGCCATCTAGTGGTACAACTGCAAGTTTGTTCAATCTTAAACAATAAAAAAACCTCAATCTTCACATGTAGAATTTTCCATAGTAAATAAAAAAAAAAATATTAAGTTGACAATTTCTCGCTATTGATTACGGAAATACCAGTATAGGCAAACTGGACAATATATGTTTAAATGTTCCCTTAAGTCTGTTAAAAATGTACTACTTAAAGACATTTCTATCATGAGTGTTGCTATAACTTGACACAAATATTCGACATAATTTGGTTGATATGAATTGGTCTTAGATCGTTTGTCTGGGATTATTTCAGGCAAAAAATATATATAAGCAGTCTTATAGTCAAAATCTTTCCAATTTTGTATTATGTATAACACAACCTCTCTCCATAATTTTACCTAGCTGGTGTCACTACATCTATGAAAACAACATCTGATGTCGCTACAGGTAGGCATTTCATTCTTAGCAATATAAATGCAGATAATTTAATTACCTCCATGAAATATTTCTGAATTATCGTTTTGAAATGTATTTCAACTGATATAAATTATAGTTAATATAGACACATGTGACGAGCATGTTGACATTACCAAAGCGGACGGAATTACTATTTGTTGTTGACAGTGATAATAGCTACTCATACGCTAGACCGGTTATTCGTGTACGTTACGATTTACATCTACCGGCAGAATGTAACTTTGACTCATTGAGAATATAGGATTTCCATGTGAACCCAAATATGAATATTAAGTTTTTATTCATGAAAATGTGTTTACTTTGTCATGTAGGTCCCACTAGTAGTCCAATGGGTTCTACGACAGTTTCAACGGTGTCAGACGGGACACCGCCATTGACCAATGAAACAACGCCGTCTCGTGGTACAACTGCAAGTTTGTTTTATCTTAAACATGAACAAAACCTCATTCTTCTCATGTAGAATTTTCCATAGTACATACAAAAAATTTAACTTGACAATTTCTCGCTTTGATTACGGAAATACCAGTATAGGCAAACTGGACAATATATGTTTAAATGTTTCCGTGAGTCTGTTAAAATGTACTACTTAAAAACATTTCTATCATGAGTGTTGCTATAACTTGATACAAATATTCTACATAACTTGGTTTATATGAATTGGTCTTAGATCGTTGGTCTGGGAGTATTCCGGTAAAAATATATGTAAGTAGTCTTATATGTATAAATATGTTCTAATATTGTTTTTTATATATCACAACCTCCCTCCATAATTTTACCTAGCTGATGTCACTACATCTATGAAAACAACATCTGATGTCGCTACAGGTAGGCATTTCATTCTTAGCAATATAAATGCAGATAATATGATTTCCTTTATGAAATGTTTCTCAATGATCCTTTAGATATGTATGTCAACTTAGATATACTATAGTAACGGTAGACACATGTGACGAGCATGTTTGCATTACCAAAGCGGATGGAATTACTATTTGTTGTTGACAGTAATAGCTACTCCTGCGCTGGACCGGTTATTCGTGTACGTTGAGTCTTACATCTACCGGCAGAATGTAACTTTGACTCATTGATAGTATATGATTTCAAGGTAAATCAAAATATGAATATCATGTTTTTATGAAACTGTTTATACTTTATCATGCAGGTCCCAGTAGAAGTCCAGTGGGCTCGACGACAGTTTCAACGGTTTCAGACGGGACACCGCCATTGACTAATGGAACAACGCCGTCTCGTGGTACAAGTGCAAGTTTTTTCTATCTTAAACATCAATACTGTATATCTCAGTCATAATATTCGAAATGTTACCTTGTAGATGATACAACATATTGACTTGACCAGTTTATGTTAAGAAATTCCAATTGGCAACATTGATTTAAAACATTTCTGTTGCTGTTCCGTTGCTCAAAAGAGTACCGTAAAACAATTCCATCATAGAGATTGATATAAAATCTGATACAGATGGTTTATATTGATAATATGACTTCAATAGTTGATCTATTGTCTCCGCGCATTCCACACCCAATAAATAGTGTTATTGTTTTTCATGTTATCAATGTATAACCCAAATTCCTTTAACAATTAGAACTTTTTTGATTTATTTAGATTTTGATGTATCAACATCACACGAGCCTCCTTCGGCTATGACTATATCTACCACTACAACCAGTGATACGACATTCCTAGAAACAATAACTGACGTTACCACAGGTATGTGTTGTTATTATAAGCAATGTACACTGCTTAACTTGTTTCTTCTTGATATACGTTTAATTTAGATGACATAGCATCTTAAACAGTTTCTGCACTATTTTAGATCAGTTTAAATAAATCTATGCATCTTCTATATTTCACGCAGATTTTGACGGAGTAACATCACAGCCAACGCACTCAGATATTACGGTAACAACCCCTAGACCTAGTGTTACAATGGCTATTAAAACCACACACGACGTGACGACATGTAAGTGTCTTGTTCGAAACCTTATAAATACAAGTCATCATTTTAAAATGTTCAAATTCTCTCTTGTTTGTTAACAATATGTATGTTTTTTGAAATTGGAAAATGTACAATTGTCATGTATAGAAACTGGACATTTCATTGCATTTGTTTTCATAAATTGCCCAAATTACCTTTCTCATCTCGGGAAGGCGCCCCTAATTTTAAAATATTAATAAAATAAGATTAATTAAAATGTTTCAAACCACTTTCATTTTCCTCATAGCGATACCGTGCCCTCGTCCAGTTCTTATGGACCTAAATAGTGGGATAGATATAGAACTTGATGAATATCCTCATGGAACTATTGTTACCTTCTCATGTCTTGGTGACTTCATTTTGAAAGGGATTTTGACTTCCACCTGTGTCCATGGTATATGGGTTTCGCAAAACTACCCCACCTGTGTGGGTAAGTAGCTAGATTAATTTACATTCTCACGCTTTGCATCGCGAAGACTTTCTTTGATATAAACAAAATTTGTTTTAGAATACATTCGGACTGGTAATATCACCTCACAATATGCAAAAGAGTGAATACTTATATAACAGGGCATGGAAATTTCGAAAAGCTTATTATATTTGTGGTGGTAAAATAAATACATATTAGTTAACATCCTACTGAAAATGTGGAGAATTTGATAGTTGAAATTGTTAAATATGGATCAGAAGTGAAACAGCTTGGAATATGCCATACTTTCAAACCGACACAACATGTTTCATTTTGGATTGAATGCAAATGTTACCACGATGCTAAGTAGGTGCTCAGTATTCATCAGTTACAAATGCATGTACCCTCGTTATCATTAACAAATTGTTAACAATAACTTCTTATGTACTTCAATCTGTTTTCAGCTTTCAACTCCGTTGAAGAAGAACTCATTGAAATCATTGAGGTGGAATTTTACTTATTAGTTTGAAATATATAGTGTAACCTTTGGATAATTGTTAGATTCCTCAATATTTACATCTAAAATCACAAACTCACAAAACGATTTTTCATTATTGACAATTATTGATATCTCCCCTGATTCATCTAACGCATCCACGCTTATGTTTATATGTCTTACATCATAGTTAATGTAACACTTTAAATTTATTTTATTTTGGAAATTTGATTTTCCATGAGGGGAAGTTTTATGGCACTTTACATTTACTTAATGGTCTGGTACGATACTGCAAGATTGTGTTAAAATTTAACCGTAACGGCAACTTTTGGAAAGACCATTATTCAATGCTGAAGTGTCTAAAGAATGAAATGAATACTAAAAACGATTTTTCTGAACACCCGCTGGTGAGGATATAATATTTTCATCGAGATAAACATTGTAAATCATTCACAGACAACCTTTACAACAAATACTACTACTGAAGAAGTTACAGACGCAGCTGAAATTATTCAGTTTGCTACCAGTGATGACAGCTTTACACGGAATGACCCTACCAGAATACAACTGATTATCCAATCCCTAGAAAATGTGGTGGACACTAACGATGTTTCCATAAACGTACGTACATGGTATCCAACAACTATTAACTATAAAGTTCAAGTTTAACTGGAAACCAAATAATACAACGAGAACTCTGAACATTTCAATAACGAAATGAAGACCTAAGCTACATGAAAAGTAAATTAGATTAAAACCGTTTACTCTTTTTTAATGTATGTAATTATATTCCAGTTTATTTTTAGCAACCAATTTAGGGAGTGTTCTATTAAAACAGAAAGCTTTTAAAACAGTAAACTGAAATCAATACAACTATAATGAAACATGTTTGACACTTCCATCAATATTTGCAGTTCACAAAGTCTGCTAGCAGGTTTAATGTAGAACTATAAACCATACAATACCGTAATGTTATGAGGGGGGAGAGGGGGGGGGGCTATTATTTTCAGTTTACTACCGCAGGAACTGTCGCTGATTTGTAATGATTGCAAATATGTGTTGAACATCTTCTCACCATGCAGGTTACCACACCCGTCATAAACATCGCGAATAACTTAATGGAATTTGATGAAAGCGCCCTACTTAACATCTCTGGAAGTGTTGTAGATGCAATAGAACAGCAAATATCTTCATTCCAAAGTAGTGGAGAAAGTGGCAACTATAGCTTGGTACTAAACAACATTGGTATAAAAACCGCTAAACTGAACTTGAATGCCTTCGGAGATAGTTTTGGGTTTGGTTACATATTTCCCGACGAGCAATCCCCAAGCTTGGATGGTGATTTGATAGGAGACAATACGCGTCTTTTTGCCAGTGGAGATAAAGTGCCAGACCGAAATACTGCGTCTTCAATATCAATTCCAAAATCTGTCCTAGAAAGTACAGGTAAACCATTCACATCAAGGTATTACATTGCTTGAGATCACATGTATAATAATAACTGAGACCTCTACCAAAATCAGACCAAAAGTAGAGAGACAGGAGAGTGATTTGTTGAATAAAAAAATACATTTCCTTTACAGTGCATAGAGAAACTTCTCATTTACGGTGAATAATTACTACTTGTTTTGAAAGAGTTTTAGATTTTACGTAATATTAACCATTTTATTCAAATGTTTTTTTTTTCAATTTTCATTCAATAAATTTGATAATCTTTAAGTTGAATGTGACTCAGCAGTCAATTTTATAACAGCAGTCGGTAAAGAAACGGTAAATTATAATATTGAGAATCTGTTTTGCATATATATTTGCGACATAAAAGTCATATCGATATTACTTATTTTTATTTGGGGGTGGGAGAGGGAGGAGTAATCCTAATATAGTTTCCTACAATGTGTTATTTATAAAGACAAAATGGCTAGTATTACAGAAACTATGTTTACTATTAACTATATGGAAATACGGGTATACATGCTATTGGGGCTGAATGACGAAATCACACACACACACACACATGTTGGTATTCGTAATATGAATGCCTAACATAAAATATAAGTGCATAAGCTCACCAGTGGAGATGAATAACTCCTGTTCGAAATGTGGCAATCCAACAAAATAAATCATCTGGGGCCCCGACGGCATGATGTCCATATAATTTTCCGACGAAACGCGTCCAAACACAAATACACTTGAAATTAACTCCTCCTTGGATAACACAAGCGATGAAAGTTTTTACAGATGGTAGATAATATCCAAAATTAAATCTATGTGAGAATTCCTAATAGTAGGTGTTGCAGTTGATAACATAACATAGTGTAGATGAGTAGTAGTAGTATATATTTCCTTGAGTCTTAGCAGAAAATTCTTGCTTCTTGGTGAAAGCCTTCTCCTAAGATGACTGCACATGGTATTGATCTACAGAATTGTGTCATGTGCCTATATTTAGACTGTCTCTTGATTGGCCAGTTGTTGCCATGATACAAAAACATCTACTAGGGTACAGTAGTGAAGGTATTTCAACAAGAGTGAGCTTGGCTGATCTAAATTCTATTGAGTGACAATGTTGAATAGGCTGACCAGTGGTGAACAAAAGAGATGGTTTCAAAAGGA
>JAIPMN010041940.1:0-19139 GCA_020650975.1 Apostichopus californicus
ATATATATATTACATCTACCCTAAATATGGTAGCAGGTATATAGCTCCATGGTGTTTCTTTTGCTACTTTGTAGATTGGTAGGCTATGTTAATATCAGTATGTAGTTACTCAGGAGAAGAGTATAGTATAGTATGTAGGAGTAGCAGACATGTGCGGGATTAAAAATATTTAACATATGAATAATTCACGATCAACCACGAAAGCAGTTATTGTGTAATGCTGAACAGCGACATGTTGTTGAATAAATACGACTTACATCTCTGACTCACTTTAGGGAGAGTTACAATTTGTAAGATCATCTTAAAAATGAGGGAAAATTTTGGCTTTGGTGAAGAAAATAACTTTTTTTGGGGGGGCTGTTTGTCAAACCAAGACATGTACCAAATGCTTGCATTAATTGGTTTACAGTGCGGCTGTCTTCCATCCACAAATTCACTGCAATGTCAACCAAAATGATACGTCTTGAATAACGTTTTCATCTTAGTCTGAATTTTGAAAATACCGTAGCATTTCTATATCGAAAAGTTTGTCATTTATTTTGCAGCTTGCGAGAAAGAAGAACCAGGATAAAGTTGGAAAACAGAAAAAGTAAGTTAATAAAGGAAATGTAATATTCTGCTTAAATTTAAAGAATTAAAATATTGATAATCCTTTCCCATCCCTCATCTGTAAGGGTGAAATTTTGCTGTTGCCACATTTATCTGAACTGCAGAAATCAAGAACAATTATCAAAGGTCATCATCTTGACCTAGCAGCTTATTACTAATTGATGAGTTGGGGTTTATTCAAGGAACTCTCAAAAGTGAGGTTTTATCCAGAAGAGTTGATGTCCAGATGCTGCATAAAGGGAATAACAATAAAAGACAAGAAAGGTTACAATTTAAATAGAAATGAGATACATGGGAGATGTTATAATCCTTGACAGGGTTTCTCAGTAGGTGTTCTGGCTCTTGAAAGATTTCAATCTGGCCGGCAAATACAATTGGCCCTCAATTGTGGAATAATTGTACATACTTTAGGCTTGAGAATCCTGTCGGCCTATCCTGCACATTGCTCAATCCAGGTATTGTGAAATGTTGATTTTATCCGACCCCCTTGCTTTAACCAATGTTTCTCTCTGGCACTTGTAGAAGCTTATGTGAGAAATCCTGATCCATGATTGAAATATGATACAATTTAATCATAATCTTTCACAAAATTTGTATTTTTTTCTCCCTTCTCATCTTAAATGTATGCTGCTTCTTAATATATTTCTTCCTCTTCTCCTTCTGGTTTGCTTGCAGCATGGCTGGTGAGATAAGACCAGCTGTTGGACCTTCCACACCCGGTAAGATGTAACCTGTTACTCCATAGTTAATTTAAACAATATTCATGCTGTGTTTTTCTTCTTCATATTAACTTCATACATAGTCTACTTCTAACCATATCTACTTGGATATGTCACTACAGCAAATCACTTCTATGTTGAATGTTCTTTAAAATGTCTTGGTAGTAGTTTTTCTCTCACAACAAAAAAAAGGAGAAATGTACGGACGGTCGGTCGGTTAATTGGCGTAAGTCGCTTGGCTGGTAATAACGATATTAGGTGACAAAATAATCATTTTATTTGTGTCGGTGAATCTTCATATGTGATAGCATCTGAAAAATGTCAGAGAAGAACAGTCCATTTTGGATGATAGCCATTCTGAGGAATCTATTTACTATTTTATCAAAAGAATTTGCTTTATTCGCTATAGTTGACATAAGAATTTATCCCCCTGGAGGCTGAATATACAGTTTTATCATTTCTTCATCTCTGTAGGTGTGTCTATGACTGGTGTTCTCCAAGATGTTGGGGTCAACATAAAGGTAAGGAATGTTACATGTCTGAGAAGTACAAAACCAACATAGAAAAAATTAATATATATAAAAGGTAGAGGTGAGCTTCTGTGGAGTAACCAACTTTAAACATGATTCATTCACTTGCTTTTGCAATTAGAGTAAAATGTATGATGGCATTTGATAAATGTAATAGCAAACAGATTCATTTCATTTCATTTATTTTTCTTTCTTCAGTGTACAAAACTTGAAATAGTGACAAAGTAATACTAATTAACAAGTCGGACAAGTGTTGGCTTCCTGCTATAGCAGCATCGAACAACCATTTTGAGTTTTGTCAGTTTATCATGTGATAACGTGTAACATACTTCTGGTTAGAGAATAAATATAAAAAAAAGGGGGGAAACTATAGAATAAGCAGGTATTTAAAACAGCGATTGGAGGATGCCACTGTCTCGCAACAGAGTGATTTCTAACAGGCTTCTTATATTCTTCCAATGATGATGGAGAATATGTTAGAAGTGAATTCAGTAAAGTGGTTACATAATCAGTGCAGAAGTATACCTCACTATAGGAGGGAGCGTACATGATGTTACTGTGTATTGAACCAGCAGGGAAAGTCTGGCATCATAGAATAGGTGATTTCACTTCAGTTTTGGTTGGCGAAAATTTACAAAAAAGGGAGACGTGTTCTAAGAAATTAATCAAATACAGAACCCAAATCATATCTACGATTTGTTCGTCTGTCTCTCATATTTCTGTCATTCGTTTCGTTCGTAGACTCCCGCACCTCAAAAACCTGAGCCAGTTGAACTTCCTTCATCCCATGAGCAGGTCAGTCGCTAGGTTTTGGTGAAATCTTATCTATGCACTTACGTAGCAATTTTGTACATTTGGCTTTACAACACACCATAATTCATACAGTTAATGAAGATGGGAGTGTGAGAATGCAAGCATTGGGGGGGGGGAGGGGTGAGGCCGGAAGTCCTTTCTATATATGACCCTCTTGTCTTATCCAAGGAGATTACAACGTAACTTTTGAAATACACCAACTTCTGATCATTTATTATTTATATTTATTTTATTTTTAACTTTTTTAATTTATTTATTTATTGATTTTTATTGATTGATTTTTATTTAATTTTATTGATATATTTATTGATTTATTTTTTAAATATTTTTTAACAGCCTGAAAGCCAGCTCGCCGCAGAGAGGAAGAAATGGGGAGGGGGAGATGGGAAGAACTTGAACCTTGACAGATTACCCTTGCAGGAAACAGCATCCAACATGGAAGGTACAGTGACTAGTCAGTTCCATTTGTTTTACATTCAATGAGAGAGACAAATCTGTTAACAAAATTCCCTGTGGTTTTAAGTAGGTAACAAGAACTAGGGGGCCTGACGTTTGTGTCCTAGCAGGACTCAATTTTCCTCCAAATAAGATCAAACTCAGGCCTTTTTAATCTCTACTATTTTGCAATTAAATAACATTCACATATACAGTTAAAAAATGTTTGTTTTTTTGTTGTAAAATATGAGTAGAAGTTTATGCTCTCCATTCTCTTGCTTTGTGCATTTTTTTTTAAATATTTGTTGGATTCTCATCTCCTTTAAGTTACAAGTGCAGCCGATGTCGTGACCAAGTATGAAAAGCAAGCAACAGTATCTACAAATAAGACCAAAGCTCAACCCTCACCACAGATCGCTTCCGAGGAGAAGAGCGATCCACCAAGCCAAGCTCCGAGGAAGAAGTGGGGAGCACCTGTGGTGGGTCAGCCTGTCAAGGAATCCGTGGAGGATCAGGCGATCAGGAAAAAGTGGGCTTCACCGGGAAGTACCGTTTTAGGGGTGCTGCAAAATGCAGAGATTCAAGCCACCACGATGACCATAAGCAGTGGAGAAGGGGGTAAGTAGTGGTCCTATGGCTGGGTGGAAGTGGGGCATTGGTTCGGTATTTTTGTGTCATGGCTGGAGAGGTTTTGAACTGAAGCGTTCTGGTTGGAATAAATTACTTCACTTTTTGGGTGGAGGGAAGTAGATGTAATTTAGTTTATAGAATGGGGATCGGTTTTGAGTTCTTGTGGTGGTGATGGCTGGTAGAGAGGTGATGGAATGGGGATGGGTTTTGAGTTATTGTGGTGATGGCTGGTACAGAGGTGATAGATAGGGGATGGGTTTTGAGTTAGAGTGGTGATGGATGGTACAGAGGTGATAGAATGGGGATGAGTTTGGAGTTATTGTGATGGTGATGGCTGGTAGAGAGGTGATGGAATAGGGATGAGTTTGGAGTTATTGTGGTGATGGATGGTACAGAGGTGATAGAATAAGGATGGGTTTGGAGTTATTGTGATGGTGATGGCTGGTACAGAGGTGATAGATAGTGGATGGGTTTGGAGTTATTATGGTGGTGATGGCTGGTACAGAGGTGATAGAATAAGGATGGGTTTGGAGTTATTGTGATGGTGATGGCTGGTACAGAGGTGATAGAATTGGGATGGGTTTCACAGTAGTTGGTGTCTGAAGATGGGGTTAGTTATTGCACATGGGTGAAGGAAGTTAATTTGGAAAGAAGATGTGTCAGCAGTGATTATACAATAAAGCCAGAGATCTTTTTTGAGCACTGATAAGCGAATGATTAAACATGATAGTAATTGCAGACATTTGTGAGAGTTGACCACAAATGTGGATGATTTGAAAAAAAAAAACATGGTGTGATACAAAGTAGTTTTGAATCACCTCTCTCTAGATTGGAAATGATGGGGAAAATTTACCCCATCCCCCTCCTACCACAACTCCCCCATATACAACAATTTCACCTCTCCACTCGTACCTCTCATCCCCCATCACTTAATCTGTCCATCTCCTCTTCGTCCATTGGTGTCTCTGAATTCACTTAATTACTAATTCTGTTGTATACCAGCATTGTTACGAACGCAGGATTCTGCGTCCGGGACGCAATGTTTTGGCCAGGGACGCAAAATCTTCAAATTGTTTGCGTCCCTGGGACGCAAACTTTTTTTTGGAGAAACAAACCCCAAGTATACACACTCACAACTAGGTCAATGGAAAACATAACAAAACTGTCAAAACACATTTTGGAATGAACATTATTTCTTTTCAAAGGACCACAACTTCTTCTTACAAGAAGCAAAATTTCTCCTACTCCAACAAATCATTGAATTTGTTTGAAAATAAATATATCATAACAATCAACCGCAAGGTACAGGGTTAACAACACCCCATTACGGAGATTTTCATGCTAAAAAAAAACAATGATGCTTTTCCAAAATTCCCGTGATTTGATTGGTTATAAGTCCCCATCCATTGTCTGTGTAAATTATTGCACCTGTAGTGCTCAGTGAACACGGAGTATGTTGTTTAACAACAATTACTTGCAACTTACTTTCCCCTGTGTAGAGATAGTGAAGTTTTTTGCGGTATAGGCTATCATGTGTGTGCACTCCAATATCATAACGTTAGGCCTTGTCACATACAGTACGTATATCTTTTGACAACGAAGAGGCTTCGTAATATTTGAATCATTGTTTTGATCAGAAAATGTTAATGAGTGGAGACAATCTATGAATTTTGTGGGAAGCTAACATGTCTGATCCTGAACAGGATATTTCAGCTCACAGTATGTTTCTTCTCTCTGTATTAATACAGTAGTTGCTAATGTAAAATGTGCATTCTTACCATCAATAGTTTCTGTTGCAAACAATTTTTGCGGTCCAAGGAACCACGTGCTTCAGTAAATGTTATTTTGGCGCAACATTCGTGTTTAAACTACTGTACTTTAGAGCATTGAACTGATTTTTTTTTTAAATCTACATTGCATAAAAAACTATTCACGAGAACTACTGTAATTTTCATACAGATGTGAGCTTGCAAAGAGCCATGATTAATTTGCGCATGTGTAGTTGAATCTGAAGCTCGAACAGGCATGTACATGCAGTAGTACAGTGAACTGGAATTTAGCGAGAGATATGCACACTGTAGGTACTGGGATTTTTGAAGAGTTGTTTGTTGGAATCGCTGCAAGGTCAAAGCACGGATCTACTACGGAGTTGGCGAGTTGGCGAGTAGGGAAGTACTGTACATTTAAGAATTCTGAACAAAGTTTCAGTTAAGATCCAGATTAAACAACTTCTCAAAATATCTTCTATATGGAGTCGTTCAGTGCTGTGCATAAAGTTGTCCCGAAATCTCCGTCTTTTTAGCCGAATTGCCTTCCCAGCAATAACAGGATTACATGGTCATGTGATCTCAAAATACCATGATACTTTTTAAATCTGATTTAACCTTTAAGTGTTCCAGTTTATTCTGTTTCGTAATCACTGCTTTGATCAGGTCGTTGTAATGTATCACTCAAGGTGAATTGTCAGGTGGTATACTGTGGGGTGTGTCTTAAGTAATCCCACCAGTTTATTATGTTGATGAAATTTGAAGGAGACACAAACCCATGTATCATTATTGGTCTATGTTAACTGTGATGAACAACTTACTTAAATACACAAGGCTGGAGACTTGATCAAGTCTAATTGTGACATCATCATGCAAGCCACCTGTGCTTTAGTTATAGCTCTTTTAGTTCAAGGAGACACATACCCATCTATCATTATTAGTCTATGTGATAGAGCTAACTGTGATGAACAACTTCCTGAAAACATACAAGTCTGGAGACTTGAACAAGTCGAATTATGACATCATCATGCAAGGCCACCTGTGCTTTAGTTATAGCTCTTTAAGTTAAAGGAGACACACACCCATCTATCATTATTAGTCTATGTGATAGAGCTAACTGTGATGAACAACTTCCTGAAACACACAAGGCTGAAGACTTGATCAAGTCTAAAGACTTGATCAAGTCTAATTATGACATCATAATGCAAGGCCACCTGTGCTTTAGTTATAGCTCATTAAGTTCAAGGAGACACATACCCATCTATCTTTATTAGTCTATTTGATAGAGCTAACTGTGATGAACAACTTCCGGCTCAAAACACACAAGGCTGGAGACTTGATCAAGTCTAATTATGACATCATCATGCAAGGCCACCTGTGCTTTAGTTATAGCTCTTTTAGTTAAAGGAGACACACACCCATCTATCATTATTAGTCTATGTGATAGAGCTAACTGTGATGAACAACTTCCTGAAACACACAACTGACACAAGGCTGAAGACTTGATCAAGTCTAATTATGACATCATAATGCAAGGCCACCTGTGCTTTAGTTATAGCTCATTAAGTTCAAGGAGACACAAACCCATCTATCTTTATTAGTCTATTTGATAGAGCTAACTGTGATGAACAACTTCCGGCTCAAAACACAAAAGGCTGGAGACTTGATCAAGTCTAATTATGACATCATCATGCAAGGTTGAAGACTTGATCAAGTCTAATTATGACATCATCATGCAATGTAATCCACCTGTGCTTTATGTATATATATATTTATTTTTATGTTTTCCTTCCTTCTTAATACAATGTTTATTTTATTGTAACAGATATGAGTTTTTCAAATTTGTGCTAAATGATCATAAACTGTTGAAGGTGTAAATTACATGATCTAATGATGGCATTGGTTTCAGTGTCAACATTGTTAACATTCTCCCTTGAAAATATGAAATGTAATAAAAATGAAGAGAAACTTAAAATATATACTAATGGCACAATTGTATGACATTACAGATTTAACAAATGACAGCTCACCCAGACAGGACCTTTAAACTAGCATATATGTCCCAGAGTAAAACAGAATCAGGCTTTTCTTACATGTGTGGGGCGGTTGTTCTTCACAATGTTCCCTATCATTTATTCCAAAGATGGTACTTGGGTTGGTGTTTGCCATGAAAGGGCTATCAGGGTGTTTTAGAAACTTTCTCCTACACATCTCTCAAGTGGTGCCAAATTTTGCACCAACATCCTTCTGTTAGTCAGTTCATGTATATGAAGGGGATTTTATATGCAAGGTCAATACATAGGATAACTTGAGGAATCCTATACTTTGTATGATGTTTCTAAGGCAATAAGGAAGTCGTCAGTTTCTCTTTTCCTCGTAAATGTTGTTGTTTCAGGGATTTGTGGTTTGACATTGATCGATTATGCCATGACTAGATGTTACAGAGCTTTTACTTTCATGATCCAAATGTATGTTGTAATGCTTGAACTATATATTATCTTCCGTACAGTATATACAACAGACAATATGTGTGAGTTCATGGGCTTGCTTAAATACAGTATACTGTATATCACATGCTGAGGCTTGAGCCAATGTAGGTCACATCTTTCACAGATTTGAATGGTTAATCAAATTTAGGTCATGTGGCATCGTATGAGAATTAGGTCCTTTGTAAACCTCTATAGTTAGAAAACCTTGGAAAAATTGGGATTTGATATTATGATGAGCTGGAGCAGGAGTTGTAGTTAGGTGAAATATCTGTCCTTTACCTGTTGTATGTGTCCCTGATAATGGAGTTTGTATCTAGGCAGCTGAACCTGTTGTATGTGTCCCTGATTATTTAGTTTGTACAGGCAGCTGAACATGTTGTATGTGCCTGATAATTGAGCTTTTATAGGCGGCTGAACGTGTTGTATGTGTGTCTGATAATGGAGTTTGTACAAGCAGCTGAACCTGTTGTATGTGTGTCTGATAAAGGAGTTTGTAAAGGCGGCTGAACCTGTTGTATATGTGTCTGATAATTGAGCTTGTACAGGCAGCATGAACCTGTTGTATGTGTGTCTGATAATGGAGTCTGTACAGGCAGCTGAACCTGTTGTATGTGTGTCTGATAATAGAGTTTGTACAGGCAGCTGAACCTGTTGTATGTGTGCCTGATAATTGAGTTTGTACAGGCAGCTGAACCTGTTGTATGTGTGTCTGATAATGGAGTTTGTACAGGCAGCTGTCAATAGTCATGTCACAAAATTTGCAGCACTTGGATAATTTCCAACTATAACTCAGTTGTTATTTTGGTATAGATAATAACATGTATTGACTCATGAATATTACTCATGATCTCTTCAAAGAAAATGTGAATGGTTCATTTGCTTAATTGGTTAATCTGTGATACTCTCAGGGAAGACAATGTGTGTTCCTTTATTCGTAAAAGCCATAATTGTTCCTAACTATATGCTGAATATTAAAGTTAACTTTTGCTAGTTATATACTGAATTTGAGTATTTCTAGGCGTATCAAAATTTGGATTTAGGCCCAAAATTAGTTTGATGTCTTATAGACCATTCAAAAAATACTACCGTTAGTCCAGGCTGTATTTCTTTAAAAAATTTATATAATTTTTGAGAAATTACCCTTTAAACAGATAAAGTTCATCTATGACAGTGACTTGTATTAAAGTCCAATACATATAAATCATTAGGCCAGTTCAGCAGGCAGCACACTAGATACAAACACAAACCTCAATAGGAAATCATGAGACTTTTGTGGCTTCAAAATGGCAATTATTTCCAATAATTGTTGCCCATTTTTCATGGACAAATGGTGTTTGGATATCTGATCCACTGAGTGCTCTGTTAGTTTACACAAAGTTAAAGGAACATGTTTACATTGAGTTATTCGAACTTTATATTAAAAATGAAATTAACATCATCAATTAGGCTAATTGCACTGAGGAGCTGACAACATCATCATCAATTTGAAGCCTTGAAGGAGCAATCTGTCCAGAGATTAAGATTATTTTAAGGTGAATATCTTGAAAAGCAGAATAGTTATAGAAAAAAATTACTAACACTCATTGTTTCTTCCTTTTGTCTTGGACTATAGCATAGTATCAAAACTAACATTCTACCGACAGCCTTATTAATTAAAGACAAAGGTTAATTAGTCCAAGCTGCCTTTCATATGTCAAATTAATCATTGCATGTGGCATGTATAACATTAAAACTGTATACAGAGAATCTTATCATAAATGACTAATTTTGTAAGAGTGTCACTTTCTGTTGCAACAAGCTGGGTGTGCAAGTGATTCATAGGAAACTGATGCATGGTCACAAGTTGTGAATTGCTTATTGATCAGGAAAAATCTGTTTAAATGGGTTCAGCCCGATTCTCCCAAACTGTTGGAATTCTGCAGCGTTGCCATGGTGTAATTAGAGTTTTTCATGGGGGGGGGGGGTTTGGGGGAAAGAGTTTGAGTGGGGGGTAAGTTGTGTGCATGGTCATTTTAAGTACTTTTGCAATATGCCCCATTCCCAAACACTTGATACTATGGTAATGGTACTGTTATGAATGTTTCTTTACCCAAATGAAACAGTTTATCCATGAGTTCCATCAGCTCAATTGTGGAAGGGACAAACACACTAAAATATAAAAGCTTGAGATATTGTAGAGAAAGTCAAGCATGTAGCCAGGGTTTCATCTTAGGGGGTTTGGGACAGATTTTATTTATTGATCTGTCAACATGAATGCTTTGCAATATCTGTGTGGGGCCCAGGAGCCTGTCATAGGCCCCTGGTGGGGTCCAAGGACAAAGTCCCTGGAAGTTTTATGATATGGGGGACTTTAGAGGCTTCAGAACTTTCAAAATTTATCCAATCGGCCAAGATTTTAGCCATGTAAAATTTATATTAAAATGTCCACAATATAGAATATGATTAGCCTAATATTTATTTGTTTGGTAGAAATTACTAAGTAGGTAATAACTCACTCTAATTAGAAGCTAATTCTAGGGTGGCCTTGTCAAATCCATGGCACCGTGGCAGTAGTCAGTAATACAAAACAAACAATACAATGGTGTCACAGTGTGATACCAGTTTGAAGTTTACAGCCAACAGCAGGGTTGCCAGTTTTTCTGTGACAGCCTGTCAAATTTAGAGAATTTACCGTCCAAATCGAGGCAATGAAGGCCAAAAACTTTTTTGTTCGATTTCTGCCCAGGGCTTTATACGTAACCTACAGATTGATACTAGTTTGCATTCATTTTTGATAGGGTTCTCTCTATAAAGAAAGCAAAATGGTAGGATAATTTTTAACTTGAGATGCAATTGGCTGGTATTACTTTGAGAACCCCCGCAATTACAGATTAAAGTCAACCGCGGAGTAGTTTAAAATAACTAAGCCTATAAATGCATTTTGTAATATTTGTCCAATATTTCCTTTGGCACACCAATATCATTTGGGGTGAGGGGAGACAAGGCGATTAACTGGGGGGATCTTGCGACTTTTTGCGACATTTCCAGACGCATGTTTACACTTCAATGTTTTGTGACAATTTTAATCCCAAAACAACCGCTCATACTTCCAACGGAATAGGAATATTGCAGTCTTAGCTAGCCACATTAACACTGCATTGAATATGCTGTCGTGTTGTTGGTCACCAGAAGCTGATCTCTTGGGCAACAGGGTAATCATTTTGTTTGTCTCTCATTATTGTCCCTTATCCTTTGTCAAGTATCAGAATCAGTAAATTGAGAGCAAATGGGTAAGAAAACGCTTGTTGGTGCCGTTTTGGAGATGTCCTAGTTTAAAAGGCATGTCTGGGAGCTGTCTTTTTGTATCAAAATTGTTGATGTCATGTATAACCACTAAAGGATCTAACAGATTTGACTTTCTCTTAGATTTCCTTTTCAAATTTTCAATGACTTGAAATGTTAGAAGTTAATTGACACTGAAACCAAAACCATCATTCGATCATGTTAAAGAGTGTGAAGACTTGCGCACAAAGAAAAGTCTCATGCCGGTAATCTGACCTAGGTGTAACAGAAGTGTAAGACACCACCATCGATCCCAGAAAATACACACACAGCTTGCTACCGTCTGTAATTAGACACTAGTGTACAGTCAATACATACAGTACAGCTACGGTCAATACCCACAACACAGTGTTCATAGCAGCGATGGACATCTCATGTCTAGATAAAAGATAACAAGGTATCATGTTTCATTACTGTCTGCATTTTGTAGCTGACAAGAAGAAAACTTCACTTGAAAGCAGCAGAAAGTTAACTTTTTTAGAGCGCGGCACACGGTTTGGGACGAGTCTTCAATGCCTTTAAGTTCTTCAATAAAAGTAAGTGGGCTAGATGTTTCGACCCTAGCAGGATCTTCTTAAGCCCAGTATGGAAACGTCAGGCCCACTCCCATTTACACATTCTCTTACACAGGCTCTTTAGTGGATAAGAAGTTTGCTAACAGCTTTTGATTTATTTGAAGTTCTTTAATATTTTGTATTCTGCATAAAACTTTACGAAACCCATCTCCTTTCCAGAAAATACAGTGTAAACAAATGTATTAAATTTTAAGAAAGATCATTAAGAATGTCTTCCACGATTATTTTGAAGTTCTTCAAAATTATGTATTCTGCATAAAAATTTACAAAACTCATCTCCATTCCAGAAAAATACTGTGTAAACAAATGTATTAAATTTTAAGAAAGATCATTAAGAATATCTTCCACGATGACATGATAGACCACCCGCTTAACCAGTCAAAATACAGTACAGTATGCTGCATTCACTCAACCATACAGTAGAAGGACGGATGAAGGAGGGAGGACTGGGGGTAAAAATGGGTTGAAATGGGTTGAAATGGCAGGGTGGTCGAAAGGAGGGGCGCCCCCGGCCGCCCCTGAAAAATAGCGAAGTTAAGGCACTGAACATTACTGCCCTATATTGTGTATAACATACACAAAGTATAGGCTGTGATACTACACTAGTATTAGTAACAGTAGGTCATAGAATAAACGTAATTGGTTTTCGATTGGGACGCAAGCTTTTTTTACGGGACGCAAACTTTTTCGGGGGCTTGCATCCCTGGGACGCAAACTTTTTTTCACTAATAACATTACTGTATACACATAGTAAACAGTTTCCTTTTAGAGCAGGGTTTCCCTAACTATATCCTCCCCCCCCACGAACCCCCTGTGGATGTCAGAGTTGTCCACAAACCCCCAACTTTTCAAGACACGATCTGAGTCATTATTATACGATAATACGCTTAACAGTGCTTCGTAAAGATCAAGTTCATAGTGTAATAATTTAATGAAAAATGAACAGTACGGTACTACTATGGCAACATATGCGTATGGAATGCGAAAAGAGTTTGTCAATA
This sequence comes from Apostichopus californicus, assembly GCA_020650975.1. Classification (NCBI taxonomy): domain Eukaryota; kingdom Metazoa; phylum Echinodermata; class Holothuroidea; order Aspidochirotida; family Stichopodidae; genus Apostichopus; species Apostichopus californicus. The sequence goes on from JAIPMN010041940.1 coordinate 12,889, forward strand.
GGTACGACATTTGTACATGACTAAATAATATCATATATCAGATTTTAGTTCAAGGAAAAGTACTCTAGTTTTGACTTTCAGAAACGTCTCACGAACCCCCTGGGATGGACTAATGCACCCCCCTGTGGGTTCATGCACCCCCTGTTTTAGAGCATATTTGTCACCTACCAGTTTTTTTTCCTTTTCAGATCATGTCAATACACAGGCTAGTCCTTTGGGAGTCACTATGGTTAAGAAGAAGGGAACCACTTCACCAACTGCAGTCTCCAAGACCATCGTTATCAAAGAAAAAGGTGTCGACTCAGGTAGACTCATTACTAATTTACTCACGACTCCGACAATCGGTCAGTGTGTCGTCTGACCAAAGTGATTTATCTTTTAATTTCCGAAAAATAGGAAAGTCATCAAGATTTTTTTTTTCAGGTACATGTGTATTGATTTTTACACTTCTAGCATGTCCTTTACACTGATATGTTTATGCTATGCTTTTTCATTCCATCTCTCCTTGGTAAATAATACATCTTTACTTGTTAGTCAGAATGGTTTGATGTTTTTTTCTTTGTATGGTCATTGAGCTTCAAAGGATCCTTCCAGAAAATTGTCATCTGCCTCAGTTACTCATTAAGAAATTTTGTGCAGAGCGACTAATATTAGCCTTGTGTCCATAACTGGGATGTTACGTGATATTTAACCGAAGACCTGAAGTTGTGAGAAAAATTGCTGATTAAAATCAAAATTGAAACTAAGACTGTTGTGGGAATCTGGATAGGAATTTATACATCTTAGACCACTGGATAATCAATTTACAGATAATCCCTGGTACTGGGATTTGTTTGAGATAAGCATCATCAGATGAAGTAAATAAATACCTGAAGTAATTAAGGAAGTAAGTAATTTGATTAATACTTTATCAGTCATTTCTCTGTGTTATATGTTCACTGTTTTCAATAGAATGATGTCTTTTGTATTTTTATTGCTAAGTGTTTTTCTTATTTACTAATGATGGATCTTTCACTTAGACATCAAACACTTTTAATGAGTGTGTAACCATGAATGGTTTTTGTTTTTTTCAGAATGCAAAAATATTTCCCAATTTTCAGTTCTCCCTTTTTGTTTCTGTTCCTTTAATTTTGGTGCACTTTACTTGTATGTCTGTGTCGATGTGTTTGTAGATAATGTGGAAATAGTAGAAGCTAAAGATGAAGACATCGTGAAGGATAAACCGGAAACAGCCAATCCAAAGACCGCATGGAGCGAAGATGTGACCTCTGACCTCTCAAAGGAGGCAGAAGGTCAGTTTTTGTTTTGTTTTCATGTTTTGCATAGTTTGTAGCATTCAGTGGTGTTCTTGAATGTGTCAAATGCTGGTTGTTTGGTGAAATCCATTTCCATAATATCTGTCAATGAAATAAGTCTTTTAACCAGTCTCACAGAATGCTCTTTTCCCTGTTACAGTTTCACCGTGCGTTTCATTTTGTTTGCCCACTGTTCCTTTCTGTATTTTGATGATACTTCAATGTATTTTTTTGTGTGTACTGTCCATTATTTCTTTCTCAGGGAGTGATCAACTAGGAAAGTCTTTGGAGGTTTCTAATCTCTTCCAGTCTCATCAACTTTTCTTTATTTATTTAATTTTTCCTGTATCATTTATAAAACATAGTATTAATACCATCACTACAATATGTGTATGCTAAGCTCTGTAGAAATTGTATGTATATACATATCTATTTCATATAGATATTATATATACACTATATTTATATATAATATATGCACTCAATATTTATATATAATATTTACATATAAAACCTATTGAAAAAAGTCAATAGATGCCATCACCAGTTACCACCTCAGTCAACCCCAACTACATTTCAGGTATTGTGTATCTGTTTACTTTGACTTTTGGGCAGTGAGCATCCATATTGTTTGTCCGTGGTGAGATAAAAAAGGATTCAAAAATTTTGTTTATACCTTCTGCTTCTTTCTACTACTAAAGGCAAATCGAATCCAGATGCAAACACTGTCAATACAGAGGAACATTCCAAAGATGCAAGCAAAGATGACACATCAGAGGCTGAATCTGGAGTCGACAGCAAAGATGGAAGGTCAGAGGTCGATTCTGCAGTCGAAAGCAAAGATGAAAGGTCAGGAGTCGACTCTGGAGTCGAAAGCAGAGATGGAAGGTCAGAGGTCGATTCTGCAGTCGAAAGAAGGGATGGAAGGTCAGGAGTCGATTCTGGAGTCGAAAGCAGAGATGCAAGGTCGGAGGTCGATATTGGAGTTGACAGCAGAGATGGAAGGTCGGAGGTCGATACTAATGTTACCCCAGAGTCACCTAAGCAAGGTAAGGTAGATTGGTGTACTTGAATGCAGGTAATACATTGTCATATTATTATATGTGCAACCGAGTGGACACAAATGTACCATATATGTACCATGTGTTAACCATGTATATACCATGTATTCACCATGTACTCACCATGTATTTACCATGTATTTACCATGTGTTTACCCTGTATTAACCATGTATCTACCATGTATTCACCATGTATTAACCATTTGTATGTGTGTAGGAGTGTGTCATAATGACTGACTTCTCTGGGAAATTCAACAGAGGTCATACTTAATGTATGACTCACCCATATTATGTGTAGTCTACATTCAACCCCATTATATTTTAATGTTTTCAGTGGATGATATTTGAGGTTAAGGGGGCACACTTGTGGGGTCAAGGGTTAAATAAAAGTCAAAATGTTCTATCGAAAGGCTGACGACCTTACTAGCCCACATGGTTGACTTCTCAGTTCTTTGTGATGATGGCAATAAATATCATTCTTAAAATTCCAGATGTGGGTGACCCTGTCGTTGTTATGCCGTCTGTGCCTGTCGTAAGACCCCTGAGTGCTCCTTCATCGAGAAATGGTAACCAAAGATGTAAGTTATAACATCATTGAACTCAATTCTCATAGATTATTTAGGGCTCCTTCCATTTGGGGATAAGAACCAACTTTGTCAGAATTTACAAAATTTACCCCGCTAAGACCATGGGATGCCCTTCCATCATGGAATAACAATTAAGCTCTTAAGTAACCTATAATGAAATTTAATCTTATTGAGTGTTGTTCTTTCCAGGGATAGTAACAAAGTTTCTTTTATATGTTGCAGCTGTCATGGAATATAATTCTTTAACCAGATATATGTCTGTTGTTCTGCAGTCAAAATATGGCTAACTAAACTTATATGTAGCATAAAGGCTCGGTTACTCTGTTCACTTTGTCTAATATGTTACTTTCTGTGTGGATATGTAAATCATGGTAGGCAAATGTTGTATAGTAAATCATGTCATTATGTTTATATGTATAGATGTTTATTATGTATATATTTGTGACAATGTTACAAAGTCATCATGTCATATGTAGGTTGTCAGACATGTGTGAACTTGTCATAATAGAGTGGCATTTCATCCGTGGAAATGTTGCAAAAATCAACATAGTAGAGCGACATTTCATTTAGTTAATGTCAGCAGTCTTATGTACTACAACATTGTAATCCTGCCAAAGCCCTCATAATTAGATCAGCGATGTGTTATTGTACTGCCATAGTGGCGAGATACGTTAAGTAGCTGTCCGGTTGGGGCTGTCTAAAGTGAATTGGTAATCACGTTTTTGTATTTCTGCTTGGGTATCAATTGTCTGCCTCTGGTTGCCATGGTATTTTACTAGTCTAATTTTCAAGACAATGATTGGAAACTTTGTGATTGTTTAATACCTTCCCTCCCCTGGTTAGAATTATCCAGTGACGTGGCCTGCTGATGAAATAGAATAGCTATGTTAATACGTGCCTGCATGTAAGGATGCCCGTAATGATCATCTGGTTTCATGTAAAGTGCTATATGTATCAAGGTTGTTGTGATATTTGCGTGTGCATGGTTGATCCACAGCATAAGTTCTGATGACATATTTTGTCAAACATTACTCGAGTCTATCAAGTATCCAATTACATACGGTATTTACTGTAAACTGTTTGTACGTAGTGCAACTGATGAAACCCTCGACTATAAAATAGTTTCAGAAGTGATTTGATTGTTCCAAAATCGTAATACTGTCTTTGAAATGAAAGCCCTCATAGGACGAGATCAACTCCGTCCATCTTTACTCCGTTAGATGAAGAGACTGATATCGATGCCGTCGATGATAAACAGAAGACAGAGGAGAATAAAGAAAAACAAGTAGATCAAGAAATAGACATCCCAGACTCAAATCTGCATGTGACTTGTCACGATGACAATTCAAAAAGTTCTGTAACTATTAGCAACGATAGTGAACCCTGTAACTCGTCATCGGTGAAAGAAGCTGAAATCGTAATTGGGAATGAAATCTCTGAAAAAAATGATCAAGTTTTGAGTGAGGAACAGTCTCAAAGTCATGTGACGGAGGATATGATCAACAGGGATGCGACAAGCCTAGAAGCTGATGATGAAGGTATATGACAGCTTAGACTCACAGACTACTAACACACAAAAACAACCTTTCAACTAACATTGTAACAGCATTGTTGTCCCAGAAATACCCAACAATTTTTGCTCAGATTGTGAATGGAACCGGCTTCACTTTTGACCTTAAAAGTTTTCCAAAATAAAATAAAACTGTTAGCAAACTGCCTATACACTAGAGAGCCTGTGTAGGAGAATGTGTAAAAGTAAGTTGGCCTGACGTTTCGATCCTAGCAGGATCTTCTTCAAAGGCTAAATGACAAGTAACAGTAACAGAAGGGACAAAAACACACACAGAATACAGACAGATTAATGAGCATGGTGTACACAAAGAGATAGATGTAAGGGGATTAGTAGACAAGGGATGGAGAGAAGAAAGAAAGAAACCCAACAGGGGAAGAGGAGAGGTAGGAGATAAACAGTGGAGGGACAAAGAGAGGATAAAGGGAAGGGGGTAAGGAAAAAACTGGAGAAGGACAAAGACAGAAAGGTGTGGAGAAAAAAGGGGTGGGAGAGATCTATGAGAAGAGGAGTGAAGGGGGGGGACAACGGGAGAAGGAGGGGGAGGGGAACAGAAGAAAAAAGTTTTTGGCAGCTATATTTTAGCATCTCACCATTCTTAAGTTTCTAGCTGGTATTTCTGGCTGGTTTTACCATCCAGACAGACATATATATTTATATTTTATAAGGGAAGGTTTTTGGGGGGATCACATTTTTGACCTACTTGAAATCTAACCGGCCAAACAGGGCATCCATCTTAAAACCATCAGTTGTTGTATTGATGAGATGGTAGAATATTTTATGTAACATTACTTCTGGGTTGAGCTTGAAACTGTTACAGCCAAGTCATTGTGTTGCTCGATTAATAGCTGCTCTGGTTTTTGTACTAACAAACACGGCATAATGACATATTCGTTTACTTGGGATTTTTTATTTTTCCTTTTTTTACTTCTTGTGTTCACATTGTTTTTGTGTTTGTTTGCATTGTTTTGCTGTGCTAATTGATTTAGCACCTTAAAGATTGCTATACTAACCCCTGCACATCAGGTGCTTCCATGACCCTTCCTCATCCCCACCCATCCCCCACCCACTCCACCCCCCCTTCCCAATTCCTTGAACATCACTCAGTAATGCTTGATTTGATATTGCGTTAACTTGTTATTGGGTTAGCACACAGACCTCTCATAAAAGTTAATTCCATAACACATTTTTTTAATTTGTTTAATTGAATACCACCAGACTATTTTGTTGTCTTGTCATTATGTTGTTCTCTAACTCTCTTCACAAGTAAAGAAAGATTATCGTAAAACCAATCAATCTCAGATGAGTGTTGTTTATAGTGGTTGATTGCTGAGACTTGTTGAGGGAGGTAAACAGTGCATATAAACATAATGGTGTCATGCTGTATAGTTCTGTGGTTTAATTTGTATGCCCTTTTCAGGCATGAGCTTTTTCCGCGATTTCGCGGAATATCAGTGATTTTTTTTCTACCTCGGGGACAAAAACTATCCTAACACACTGTAGCATACGCAAACTGGAGCCTGTACCTCAATTTTTGCAGTTCTGTGATTTTTTTTTACCCCAGGCTCCATCCCTGCCTTTTGCTTGAGTCGTCTAATTCAACAAAAGCAGTCGACACCAGAATAACAATCCTGAAAGCAGTGACAGTCTTTATTTAACATTCTGTGTTTTATGCCATCTCAAATCCTGCTTTCAACCTCCACTACCCCCCCCCCCCCTCTACCCCCTTTCCAACTCC
>JAIPMN010041941.1:0-10013 GCA_020650975.1 Apostichopus californicus
ATATAGATATATAGATATATATATATATAGATAGATATATATATATATATAGATATATATATATATAGATATATATATATATATATATAGATATATAGATATATAGATATATAGATATATAGATATAAATATATATATATAGATATGTTCACAACATTTTACAATTTAATTTTATATCTTCATTTCAAATCTGTGATTTAGGAAATGTGAAACTCACACGGTAACTATATGAAGCATCTGCAAAAAGTAAATTCCGCCACTGCCCTACATAACCCTACATCAAAGGTAACATCACATAAGGTCCGCATCGTCAAAAGGGTAACTCCATGTGAAATATATCTGTATAAGTCTTTACGAAACGCTTGCCTTTACTGCCGACTTTGAAGTTATCTCGCACTTCGGGTCGAAACGCCGTAAAGCCTAATTGGGATTAGGAATATATTGTAGTTGAAAATGGACTAATACATGCCTTGACGTACTCTGTACGGATAGACTTATTCCTGCAAACAACATAGAGTCTCCGACGGATTGAAACATTTTTTGCATATTGAAACGTTTGGGACTGTGTGTGCTATGAAACCAAAACGAAACTAACATGGCCATCTGATAGGTGATGTTTTGTTTTGTTTTGTTTTGTTTTGTTTTGTTTCTCTTCCTGTTCTTCTCCCCTCCTACAAACTGTACCCCTTATTTTGGGGGTGAGAGGCATATAGACTCTGGATGTTGGTTAGCAAGCTTACTGTCAATAAATTGTGCATGCGTGTGTCATATTTTCTGATCAGGTGAAGATATACTATTATTCAGCACAACACCTATATATGAGTTTTGCAGTGGGAACCCCTGCAGAGGTGCTGTCGAGGGACATCTCCTATAAAATAAATTAGCTGTGAAATGGTGCAGTCTGACCCATGCGTAGGCTATACTATAGGTCGATGATTACTTCTACACGCAATGTTGTGCTAATTACTATTTTGACACCCTCCATAAATCTCAACATGAAAGATGATTAAGCTCTTTCTCAATGTTAATACAATGCACTTTCACTGTCACAACGATGGGAATATTGCTATCAATACTACGCCATGTCTTATTGAAAATGTATAGTCTTAAATGTACCATTATCTGATGAGTCTATGTAATTAAAATGCATTATGAATAAAATGAAGCACAGATGATGACCAAATAAAATGTACACTCGCATCCTAGCATCCTCATTACATTTGATTATAAAAATAAAATAAAACTGTTAGCAAACTGCTTATCCACTAGAGAGCCTGTTGATTTCATTATATCTAGAGTCCTGAATGAGAATTGGCAATAAGTCACGTCAGGTAAGTATAAATATCCCTTTCAAAATTACGCCGGACACACAAACTTTTCAAGTATAGCACGTTCATCCCAGTTATGACCACTTAAAGACTGAACTGGTAAAGTTAACTCATTGTTGAATAAATATGTCAACTTTCATCATGACTCAGGTTACTTCAAAAGCAGCGATATCCGTCCAAAATTTACGTGGATGAATTTAAAAGAATTAAAACATCATTCTTTGTTTAAATAAAAATTGAATACTTACAGTAAGCAAGTTATAGAAAGAATAGTATGGGGATAGTTCTTACGTTTTTAGACATTTAGAACACACAAATATGACAATCTAGTAGATTTAAGTACGCTAACACAAATAAAGTTAATAAATAGTAAATATTTGGCCAAACGTGTTAATTTACAGAATCGTTTAGCTCCATATTTTTGAAAACACTTGGGGACAACTGCTGGCACATTTCCAACTTTGATTTAATTTCCGTTGCTATGCCATGGTACAATCAAATAATACCGAAAATGATTCATAATTCCAAGTTCTATCCATTCTTTACATTTTCTTTTATTGGAATATCAATACATAAAATAGCTAAATAAAATAGAGCTGGAGTTAGTGATAGTGATTCTCGTCTCGCATAAGTTGTTGATTATGCAACTAATCCGGCATCTATCTGTTGATTCCTTTATTTTTAACAACCCTGATCCTGAAATGTAAATATTCGTGAATAATGAAGCGTTGGTTTAAGAAAGAAGTTTTCTTAAGCGTCTCACACCAACTATGGAAAACTAAGAAGCTTTAAAGAGGACATGGGAAATAAATATGTATCACACAGTATTTCACCTAGGTTCGCTTACGTCAGACAAGTGTTAACATAGACTATATCACGTAGTAAAAGCACGTATGTACGTAGGCCTACATTCGTTATAGTTAGTACGTACCTATTGATCATTACGTATTACGTAGTAATTAATACGTACGTACTATTATCACGTACGTACGTGATAATTAGTACGAACGTACGTAGTAATTATCACGTGCGTACGTCATATATATCACGTGCGTTATAAATATCACTTACGTACATGATATTCTTACGTACGTATGTAGTACTATTACGTAAGTACGTAATCTTTTTTATACCATGTCCTCTCTAGAGCTTCGCAGAAAACAAATATAACTACAAGAAGTATTCTATATTCATTCCGATATATTCGAAAGTGTCTTCATGTCTTCATATCCATCAGACGAAAGTCTTAATTTATCCATTGTTTCAATTAGCAATACATACCACGATTTAGTAAACAAAATGTTCTCTGAAGAGAGACGTAAAACAAGACGTACAGTGAATCAAATATATGTTCAATGGGATTTACGTGTATGGTTGTTGTAATAATACTTACTGTTTTGGCAATTTGTATTCAGCTTTGCAACGTCGTTTACGCATCTGGCTGTAATATTGTCATCGGTGTTAACATTTACTTTACGTACTGTCTCATCATGTTGACTTCCAGAACTGTTATGAAATACCTGCGAAGGCAAACAATGATTCCATAATCATATTTTACCTAAAAAAACTACCTCAAATCTTGAGAGTGGACTGTGTTTATAAATATAGGGATCGTGACAACATATGAAGAAATTTCCACGGTATAGGTACTAATTATGGAATCATTAACTATTTTTGATCAAATAGAAAGAAATTGGTCATGGAAGCATTGTAAGTCACTCTAGATAAAAATCAAATTAAATATTTCCAAGTTTTACCTACCCTTACTTGATCATTTCGAGTTAACTCCAGTTGACACGAAGCGTTTTTAATTTGTAGGTTAAAGCATTTCACCCTATCTGTTCCATTCTCATGCTGACAGTTGCAGTCATAGATACCAGCAAGACTCTCATTAATGTTATAAATATGTAGACTGGTGTTCATTATATCTTTGTTCTTGATGTCACTGACAGAGAAACTCTCTCCACATTTAGAACACGGTCCTGCATTCAGATATTTCACAGGACTTGTACGGAATGCCCACCGACCTATTACACAATAAGACTGTAACTCACAGGACAAGGTTATGTTTTGTCCAAGTACTCCATAAACAAAGTCGCTATCATTCTTATGACTGTAACCATGACAAGTATCGTCCCCTTTTGCAAGGCAAAGAACAAATACAAGGATAAAACATCCTTGAAAACCACTCCTGTCCATTTTAATTCTTCGTGTACTATAATGTGTTTATGTTTACTGCATAACGGGACACAAATATGACTTATAATGGCAATCAATAAAATAGTTGCATCAAAACATTTGGAACAAATCCAAGGATAATAATTGTTTCCAAAGTTTTGAGGTATTCCAATTTGACAAATATCAGAAAATGTAAACATTCAAATTGATTCAATTTAATTGCAAAGCAGGCATAAATATGATTTCCAATTTAAGGTATCGCAATCTGTTAAAGCCTGAAGTACACAAGACAGATTGCTATATGAAAGATGAGAATGAAGAAGTATATCCAAACAAAATGTTGAGAGAACTGGCAAATCCCGGGTCTAACAGAACATAAAATGGAATACCACTCTTCAAAAAATTAGAAACGAGGATAAGGAATTCAGTCTCAGTCTCATAACTATTAACGAAATCTAGCACATCTGCAGTTGACTGCTCTACAGAAATGTTGCACTTAATTCCAAACAACGCATGTTGTTTACGAGATATGAAAATTCACCAAGTCAAAAGTGGAGGAACTTATCGCTAAACGTCACTTTGTAGAATATTCATGAATATTCATTAAACGAAGGTTACATACATCTCTTTGATTTACTGTTTTATTTGCTTGATTGCCACAACACAATTGCTGTAGCTGCGAAAGTTATGCATATTCATCAATACAATCTTTATTATTGTGCATCAATTTTTAACAACTCAGTGTAGGTATTGCAGTAAATACGTAAAGGTCACTGTCAGCTGTCACATCGGACATCTTATTTTCAGTGTGAGAGAGTACACTGCTCATTTCAGAAGTCACAGTACAGTGTGCCTTAACATGCTGCAAATGTTGTTATCCTTGTGATAAAATATTTGGAATATTAAGTGGACTATTTCGAAAAAGGTTACAAGCAGCTTTTTATGACATGGTAATGCAACAACATTTTCTTCAACGGACGGGTTTCATAACACTTTACTACAACGACATAATGACAGTACTTGAAATGTTTTAACTATCATGCATTTTTCATATATTTTTGCTAAGAGTTTTTAATGAAAGGGCATGGTCGTGCTACATTTTCTTAATTTTTCTTATAAAGTTCGTTTCTGTTCTAACTATCAAAGAAGCACCTTTTCATTATCAATATGGCAAAGGGTATATTTTATTAAAGAAATGATGCACATTCAATTATTAAAAGCGGCCTTTTTTTAGGTTTTCATAAGGCTGAGGCGGTACAAGTGCCCCTGTTCTTTCTCTCTTTATTAGACGAGTATTAAAACATCGTGCGTAACATTGGGACAGCAAACATATTTTGTAAAGTATTAACGAGGTGGATGATTTGTAACCGGCAAAATATGCTCTGCTCTTTGTTCTAAATACATTTTCAAAGCAGTTTCGCTCTCAGCACGAAGAGGTGAGAATTTTGTGAACCATGAAATGTTATTTGAATTACCATTAACGTCATTTCGTGTAAAGAGTTATTTCTATCACAGGATGCATGAGGCCGAAAGAGTCATCACCGAAACAGAAAGTGCAGTGTTGTATACATAATGAATACACGCAACAGAAACCTGAAGTAAAGAGATCTTTATTCTATGCTACTGATTAGCACTATAGTGATCTCTGCATATACATCTGGGCACGTAATTATCATGCGTGTATAGGCCTACTTGTGAAACACAACATGGCACATACTGTCTATTTCCATCAATATTATAGGATTCGGTATCAAATAGAATGTTTAGAGTCAGAAGTTCTCAAAGGGGGCACCAGGGACGTGTCCCGGGCTCTTGTGGCCCTCTTCTGAATTCTTTTTGGACTTAATATTAATAATACAGCAACAAAGATATTTTTCTCGGAACATCAGACAGCAGTAATGAAGAAAACAAATATAACTGCGCTTTGTACGCCCGTATTCCTTACCTTTACCGATGTTTTTCTAAACGCCGGTATTTTGGTATTGTAGCTTCGGTATATTCCGATACTTGTCTCGTTGGCCTCTCTTACAGAAAATATGCAACTGTTGTTGCAGTGCATGAAACCGTTTGACTCATCACTAGAAAAGAAAGTGCAGTTTTTAATACATTATGCACTTAACATAAGCCTGAGGTGAAAGTGTCTTAAATGTATCACTACAATGTTAGTGCTTAATGCGAGGGACCTCTCTATTTACCCCGCGGCATATAATTATCCCTTATGTAGGTTCTACTGGTGAACAACACTACGAAAATACTGCCTCTTTCCAATCAAGGAAATAGGTTGGAATATAACTCGAGTTATCGTTAAGATGTTTGGAGTCGTAGCTTTGCATAGGAGTATCCAGGGAAAAAACTGGTGTATCGACCATAAAGTATGTATAAACGTGGGTTAAGCTACAAAATATGAAAGAACTCAATAATTAGAGGAAGCGGGTATTTTATTGAACTGTATTGTACAAGAGCAAGTGAACCACTTATATAGAAAGTAATTTAATGTAAGAACAAAGAAATGTGCATGTATGACTGAGATTAAATCATACTCCTTAGAACTGTAGAAGAAAACAACAGACTTGGCATAGACTTGAACAAATGCTTCAAGTCATTCTGTTTAAAACACAACATTCACTGTACAACATAAATGGAACCATGCACACATTGGTCAACTAAATCGTCATAGTATATTGTTACAAACTGACACCTTTTGCCAGATATTTCAAATCTGTGATTTAGGAAATTTAAAACACACGATAACTATATGAAGCGTCTGCCACAAGTAGTTTCCGCCATTTCCCTACATAACCCTACATCAAAGGTAACATCATATAAGGTCCGCATCGTCAAAAGTATAACTCCATGTGAAATACGCCTCTTCTATTACTGTATAAGACTTGACGAAACGGTTGCCTTAACTGCCGACTTTGAAGTTATCTCGCACTTCGGGTCGAAACGCCTTAAAGCCTAGTTGGGATTAGAAATATATTGTAGTTGAAAATGGACGAATACATGCCTTGACGTACTCTGTACGGATAGACTTATTCCTGCAAAGAACATAGAGTCTCCGACGGATTAAAACATTTGTGTGCATATTGAAACGCTTGGGACTGTGTGTGCAATGAAACCAAAACGAAACTAACATGGACATCTGATAGGTGATGTTTTGTTTTGTTTTTTTTTCTCTTCCTGTTCTTCTCCCCTCCTACAAACTGTTCCCCCTATTTTTGGGGAGAGAGGCATATAGACTCTGGACGTTGGTTAGCAAGCTTACTGTCAAAAAAGTGTGCATGCGTGTGTCTTATTTTCTGATCAGGTATAAGTATACTTGTCTACAAAGATTGTCTTAAAGTATTATTCAGCACACCTACATATAAGTTTTGCAGCGGGAACCCCTGCAGGGTGCTGTTGAGGGACCTCTTTTATAAAAAATACTTTTAGCTGTGAAATGGTGCAGTGTGACCCATGCGTAGGCTATACTCTAGGTCGATTATTACTTCTACACGCAATGTTGTGCTAATGACTATTTTGACACCCTCCATAAATCTCAACATGAAAGATGATTAAGCTTTTTCTCAATGCAAATGCAACGCACATTCACTGTCACAACGATGAGAATATTTCTATCAATACTACGCCATGTCTTATTGAAAATTTATAGTCTTAAATGTACCATTATCTGATGAGTCTATGTAATTAAAATGCATTATGAATAAAATGAAGCACATGTAATGACCAAGTAAAAATGTACACTCGCAGTCTAGCATACTAATTACACTTGATTATCAAAATAAAATAAAACTGTTAGCAAACTGCGTATCCACTAGAGAGCCTGTTGATTTGATTATATCTAAAGTCCTGAATGAGAATTGTCAATACGTCACGTCAGGGTACGTGGAAATATCCCTTTCAAAATTACGCCCGACATACAAACGTTTTAAGTATAGCACGGTAATCCCAGTTATGGCCACTTAAAGACTGAACTGATAAAGTTAACTCGTTGTTGAATAAATATGTCTACTTTCATCATGACTCAGTTTACTTAAAAAGAAACGGAATCCGTCCAAAATTTACGTGGATGAATTTGAAAAAGTTACAACGTCATTATTTGTTTAAATAAACATAGAATACTTTCAGTAAGAAAGTTATAGAAAGAATACTATGGCGATAGTTCTTACGTTCTTGACATTTTAAACACACCAATATGACCATCTTGTAGATTTAAGTACGCTAACACAAATAAAGTTAATAAATAGTGAATATTTGGCCAAACGTGTTAATTTACAGCATCGTTTAGCTCCATGTTTCTGAAAACACCTGGGGACAATTGCTAGCACACTTCCAAACTGTGGCCTTCTTACTGTTGCTATGCCATAGTACAATCAAAGAATTACGAAAGTGAGTCATAATTCTAAGTTCTATCCATCCTTTATATTTTCTTTCTTTTATTGGAATATCAATGCATAAAATATGCAAATCCCAGAGAGAGAGAACACTTGGCAATATACACAACCCGGCAATTTAATGACTGTGGTGATTTCGGGCTCATCCGATTCAATTGAAAACAAATATGTAAAGTTACAGTAGTCGCACCCAAACATATGAAAGTTCATCGGGTAATTAATAAAAAAAGGGGCAAGAGTTGTCTTTCGATTTCGAAGTGTAGACCATCAACAAACTTTAACAAAAGTACCTTTCATGAACGTACTTCTGTGACGACATATATTTAAAAACAGGTATTTTCTTCCTTTGCTTAAATCATGATCACTGTGGTAGGCACTGCTTATTATTTGATTTCGTCATAAAGAGGAACTAAATTATGAATATGTCTCTCATATTCAATATCACTATCATCCAATGTCGATGGATAAAAATGTCTTGCATATTCAATATCACTTTTATCGATCGTCGATTGATATATAGTTTTTGAATATTTAGTTTCGTCAGTTGCAGCATTGAAGAGAGGGATATCTCTTGAATTTTCATGTTCATCTTTCTTTGAATATTTCCGTGAAACAAGCCAAAACAAGGAAATAATAATTAAGATTAGTACAAGAACAAGCGTTATGAGTACTATAACGCCAACTAAGATACCTGTCATATTAGCGGTGACCTTTCTTCCAGATGTATTCTTCATCACGGAGGTCGATATACTGTTTCTATCTGTAGTATATGGCGATGTCGCAAACGTGACAGTACTGGTCTTAGTGATAGTGAGTTCAGTACTTCGTGTATCTTCCTCCGTCGTCGTGGAAGTTGATGGACTGTTTGTTGTTGAGGACATTACACTCAAGATGATTCTCGTCTCGCATAAGTTGTTGATTATGCAACTAATCCGGCATCTATCTTGTGATTTCTTTATTTTTAACAACCCTGATCCTGAAAGGTAAATATTCGTGAATAATGAAGTGTTGATTTTAGAAAGAAGTTTTCTTAAGCGTCTCACACCAACTATGGAAAACTACGAAGCTTTAGAGAGGACATGGGAAATGAAGATGTATCACACAGTATATCATGTAGGCTCGCTTACGTTAGACAAGTGTTAACATAGACTATATCACGTAGTAAAAGCACGTATGTACGTAGGCCTACATTCGTTATAATTAGTACGTACCTATTGATCATTACGTATTACGTAGTAATTAATACGTACGTACGTACTATTATCACGTACGTACGTGATAATTATTACGAACGTACGTAGTAATTATCACGTGCGTACGTCATTTATATCACGTGCGTTATAAATATCACTTACGTACATGATATTCTTACGTACGTATGTAGTACTATTACGTAAGTACGTAATCATTTTTTATACCATGTCCTCTCTAGAGCTTCTCAGAAAACAAATGTTATTACAAGAATTATTCTATATTCATTCCGATATATTCGACGGTGTCTTCATGTCTTCATATCTATCAGACGAAAGTATTACTTTTATCCATTATTATTTTGTTTGAGTACCTGCCAATATTGTAATATTTCTAGTGCAACATATAATTACATAACGTATCATAAAGCAAGGGGAAATATTCTGACTCTGTAATCATATCTCAAAGCACTCCTTTCTAGGTTTACAATCCCATCACTAATACTTAAGACTAACACTTTAACTTTAACAACTCCATAGAGTACACAAGTCACTTGAGGCTCTTTTCTTCACTCTTAAACATTTGAGCAATCGTTCTTTACCAACTCTGGATACATATGTATCCAACCAATTTGAGCAACATTTTGCCCCAAAACAATTAAAAAACAGACGTGTTTGACAAATTTATCAACTTTAAGCAATTTAATTTGTTAATCTGTCCTTATTTTTATTGTTCTGGGTTAAACTTTACCCAAATTGGATTAGATGAAAACGTCCGTATCCAATGATATAGATGGGATAAAATATTTTGCCAAACTTTCATAGAGTGCTGCATCGCATTTTTTGTACTTTAAATATTTATGAGTTTAAAATAATTTAAGATGTTTATTTTTCGATCTTCTTCTGAATTGTATTCAGTGAAT